>JAIUZE010028782.1:0-12368 GCA_022085475.1 Heliosperma pusillum
TCTATGAAGTTTGTCATGCGCACAATGATAAGATATATCAATTCTTACCTTCAATATTTCATGCTTATATCTTGTCAATTGCTTACATATGTTTTTGTATAGCTCATGCGCATGTATATGATCGGCTTCTAAGGGCATTGACATGCTTTTTAAAGCACAACGAATGATTTTCATTAATAAAGAGTCTAGCAAGACATTTAAATTGCGCTTCTCGGGAGGCAACCCGTGTCCCTTTTCTTTTTGCATTTTTATTTTTGTATTCCCTTTTTCGTTGTTAGGATTTATTTTGCAGATGAAAGAGTTTTTGAAGAATCTATAAAGACCTTCCTTGTCAAGTCCAAAAGACTAGCTTGGGGGAGTCCGCGCTGACTAGTAAGCTTCACTCTTCTTTCATTTGTCCTTTTCCCCATTAAGCATCTCATTGCATATTTTGTCTTTGTGCTCACATTGAGGACAATGTGATGTTTAGCTTGGGGGAGGGATTGCATTTTCCCATTTTGCATTTTAATTTAATCATTTGTTCAAAATTTTGAATAAAAAGAAAGAGATGTTTGCGAAAATGTAATAAAATTTTTGAACCAATTGAATGCTTTTCATGCTTTGCTTGCTTGTTTCTTAGAGCTTTCAAAAGATAAGGGATTCAATATTCATTGCCTTGTGCATACATGGTGACTCTTGTCACATGGCATTGAATGAATCTATATATGGTACGCTTGATCCTGACATTTGGCAAACTACATATAGTATACGGAGAACCTCCTTAGGCTGGTACATCCATACCCAGTCTCATCTAGGTGTGTGTAGTTCTCCTTGTGATGTGTGTCATGTCAAAACGCATAAGTATGGTTCTCATTTCATTTCTATAAGCATTGCATTCATGATTCACTATTTGAAGCCTTTTTCACTTTAATTTGCCCCTCAAAATAAGCCCCTTCATACAAATGTCTCACAAAATAATAGTTACATACGAAAACTGCCTACCTTTTGAGCTAGTAGCTAGACTATGGTGTATGGGTGCTCTTTTGAGAAGTTTTTGTTCCTTAATGACAAAGTGAATTTGGAGAACGAAAAATATTCAAGAAGTGATGTTCAAAAGAAAAGAAAAGAAAAGAAAGAAATAAAAAAAATGAAAAAATTGGAAAATTGAAAAAGAAAAGAAAAGAAATAAAAGAAGAAGTTGTGAGTATCTCCTCAAAATGTCAAGTCAATATTCAGAAGGAGTTTACCCTTGTGTTTCGTGTGTAATAAGCCACTTGTTCAGTCTGGCTTCGTTCGTTTTGTGGAATTAATCGAAAGTTTGGATTGAGTATTCATTTATCATTTGTCAGTTGCTAGCTCATTCTAATCTTCACATGACCATAACTGTTTGTCCACCTTTCACCCATTTCCCAAGGCCTTCTTCTTATTTTTTGGCTTCTCTTCTATGTGCATTATGATCTTTGACTTGTGTTTTGAATTGTTTACCATATTAGACTGCGGGCACATTTTCATAAGTCGTAGATAGGTGAGTGTCTCAAAACATTTACACATAAATAAATCACCTTTTACATACAATGAGTGTTCGAGTGTGCCGTAAGAGTCCATTTGTCAAAAGATCATGCAAGAGCCAAAAATCTATAGTGAAATTCTTTGTGCTACGCCGTTATGTAAATCTCAGCCATGTTAAAGTATCATTCTTGCCCACGTTGTTTTTAGGTTGTGATTCATTATGTTTCCAAAGCTTTACGTTAATATTTGTTTCCTGATGGTGTAGTAACCAACGCTTGCAACCTTGTCCTGGTATTGTTTGTTATGTTTGCTTGAGGACAAGCAAAGGTTTAGCTTGGGGGAGTTTGATAAGTGAATATTTGTATGGTTTTAACCCCCAACTTAGCTCGGTTTTGTATGTCATTTTGTGCTTTGATAAGGCCCCGTTATGAGCTAATATCGGCTTCTAGGGCGAATTCCGATGTTCTAACCTGTTTTTGTAGGGAAATGACGGTTCTCTCTATCTACCCTTTTCTATATTCCCGGCATTTGCCCTAGACTCCGACGATTTGAAGAAGCAAGCTTGACCAAGTGAAAGGCATTTCAATAAGGTTCACTAATTCGAAAGAGAGAAGAAGCAAAGACAGTTTCGTAGTTGTCGGAAGATCAATCAGTTAGGCGAAAGAATTCATCGCTTTGCATTAAACCCTACCAACAAACCCGATTGTAGAAGTCAAGGGGGATGTTGGAAGTCAAGTCAAAGCAAAGGAAGATGAAACGTTAGTCAAATGCTTCCAGAAGACAACTTACCCGATCGGGTAAGTGTGTACCCGATCGGGTATGTGTGCTGCTTCGAGCATTGCGGCTCCTTCATCCTATTTTTGACCTATGTGTTTAATGCCCGACCTCTTCTCCACGACACCCTAATACTATAAATAGATGCTCTAGCCCTCATATCATATCATCCATCTCTTCACACAACATCTCTTCTCTTCTTACATTTCTCTTTAGTTTAGTTCTTCTTCTTTCTTAGTTTAGTTTAGTTGTAGTTTTCTCTAGTTTAGTTTAGTCTAGTTCTAAGTTTTCTTCAATTGTAGTTGTTCTAGTTGTAATTGGAATTCAAGTTTCCGGGTTTGCATTTCCTATTCAAGTTCTTATTCCATTTCAATATTTGCTCATCCTTTTTCGGTAATCTTTATTCTCGTCTTTACATTATAGTTTCATTTTCCTTTAGTATTTCCTTTATCATGTTTATCATTCTTAGTTTTATAATCTTAGTTTCCTTTTCATTGTTAATCATGCATAAGTAGTCACCCTTCTAGGGTGTAGGATAGCCATGTTAGATTAATTAAAAGATGATAATTGGATAAAAGAAATTGTGCCTTTAAAACGTGGTGTCTATGCATGTTTGGATTGTAACGATAGTTATTGATTTTTGGCCAAAATCATTTGACTAGTATGGAATTCTTTTCCAAGGTAGACATACGAGAATTGAATAGACAAAGCATGACATAGTGGATTAAGACCTAGTAAATCGCACTAAAAGTCTGCTAGACCATCTGATCTATGATTGTAATGAACACACCATTCTTACGAACGCTCAATGAATTATTTGCATATCCCAATTCCAATTTCATCAATATGTTAATCTACATGTGTGAACCTACTTCCCTAGATTCTTTTCTTTATTGCATTGTTATTATTTAGTTAGTGACAAAAATTTGTCAATCGTCCAAGGTAGAGTTCTAACCATAACTATTCACAAGTATCTCCCGTATCCCCGAGATCGACCCCTTACTTCCCTAATTACATTAATTTGTTGTTAGCCTAGTCTGGGTTATTTATCTTTGATTAGGGTACGCGACAACCCTGTCAACACAAGGGCTCCATAACACCGAGTTTCATCCAAAATGAGCTACCCTAGGGGCTTTTCGAAGCGGTTTTCGATTAGGTAAGTATCTGTCTGATTTTTTCAAAACTCGACGAAAACAAAAAATCGAATACATGGGTATGTTCCTAACAAGGCCAATGGTATATTTCTAATGTTAATTTATATCATACAAATCAAGGAAGCAAGAACCCCTCAATTTTTGAGTTCTTTGGGGAAGGGAACCCCAATTTCAAAATCAAAATCAATAAAAAAATAAACGATTAAAGTGAGATTGGAATGCATTGCTCAGTTTGTCATGTCTTATGGAGTAATTTGATCAAGATTTCAACAAAGTTTGGTTGAGTTTTGAGAGAAATCTTCGAGTTTCATGACTTTCGGGTGAATGAAATGCATCCGTCTGTTCTCGTCTTTTATCAGACAGGGAGAAGCTCGATAAGAAAAGCAGCAATAGTTGTGCCTCTTCCAAAGGTCCCAGCTCTTGCTGCGCCCTTTCCCCAACAATGTTTCGCCTAAATTCAAAAGTGAAAGTCCAAAGACCTTAATTAGACTCCTCTAATTAGTTGCTAAATTACTTGTTAATTTAGTATTTAATGATCTATGTAACATGCATGCAAATATAAAGACATTTATATAAGAGAAGAAATTTCATCACATTGATATGGAAAATATAAGGGCACAACAAGAACTCCTTCTTGTTGTTCTTGATCTAATAATATGGATGAACAAGAAATCTCCAAAGTAGAAGACCTCCTTCAAGTTGCACCAAGATGACACCAAATAATCTACCCTTATTATTAACTAGATAATAAGATAGATATTATACTACTAATATTATGACTATATTACTACACTAGTAATACTTAGTAAATATTAGTATTTGAGAGTTTTTAGAGAGAAGATGAGTTTTGAGAGAAGTAAGGAAAACAAGCATGAATTGAATGAATAAAATGATCAACAATATTGCCCTTTTATAGGCAATATGGCCGGTCATGGTGAGCTCTACAAGGCTCTCATTTTGCTTATTTTAGTCACATGCATTAGGGTGAAGTGTTGTAGTATAAATGATGATTATATTCTACTTGTTATGTCACTTTCAATTAGTAACTAAAGAGTGTAAACAAGAACAACAATCATCACCTTTGTAACTACAATATAACCGGCCAGTATGGCCTAGTTTGATCCATATTGATTTTTGATATTTGTCTCACAAATACTTATTGATCATATGGTTAATTATCTTGTATAATTAAGTGTTAATTTGATCATATAACAATTATATGACTCAATTAAATAAATAATATGTACTTAACATTTTAAGTAATATCTTACCATTATATCAATATATAATGGGTCCCACAATGCTTAGATAATTTATTTTACAACTCCTTGTAAATATAATTAACTAATTACCTCTATCTCAAAACCTCAACTAATTTAGTAATTTAACGATTAATTACTAAGTTAAATCTTATTTAATCGTATTAAAATAAGATATAAATTTATTAGTCAATTATCGCATAATTGAAAAATAAGCTTAATCGAATTTGAGTTCCTAACTCAATTTCTAACAATTAACTCTCGTACATATCGAATATATGTAATGTACTAATTAACTGTATCGTATACAAATAATTAGTTACTATTTGGATTTCATCCTTTAGGTGTGACCGAAAGGGATCAGTTGATCACCGCCGTCATATGACAATAACGTCAAACTCTAGTCAGCCAACCGTTATTGATTTACGTTAATCAACTAACTAATCATATATATAGTCAATAAATATCCCAATTATATTCCTTAATAAGATTTATTATGTGGCGCACTATTGTGGAGGACACCTACTCCAACAAAAAGTTGGTTACAAGTTCGTTACTTGTGGGCCCAATTCTTGTGCGCCTCTTCTCCGACTTCTATTTTTCATGCCTTGGTTCTTTTTCAAGACCCGTGCCTCGGCAGGTTTCAAAACCGTCACATCATCTCAGTAGAGACCTATTTTTCCGGATATACAATGCGTGGACCCTTTTTTTATCCTCAAGATTTTTGTTCATCACAACCGAGAACATTCTCGGAATGATTCAATCGTGACAGAATCTTCCATATATCAAGTTTCAACACGTGTTTCCTCAACGAGAGTTTGCTTGAAGACAGACATAGGCATATTCTCACATCTAGCGGCTGGCAAGCCTTATTACGCACCTTCCTTAACGGCTGGCGAGCCTCGTTACCCATCCTATCCCCAGCGGCTGGTGAGCCTCATTACGTATGCCTTTCAGACAGTTGGCAAGCCTCACATCGCTACCTCAAGTACAAGTAAGAATATGCTCATGTATGACTCCTTCTTGTGGATGGCGAGCTTTTGTACGTAGTCTAACGGACTTTAAACGACCCTCTCCGACAGTCGACAGACTTTAAAACGTTCCCAACGACAGGTCCTTGGTTCAGACCCCTTGAACCGCCTCGCGTCAAGATAGTCGGCAGGTTGTAATCTTCGATTGACCTGATGGCTATACTTTAACTTTTGCCTTGTCCAAGCCTCAGTCAAAGTGGGGGCTCTGTAGATACCTCGAATCTACACCTTCCGCCAACCACCGAGTGATGATTGGGCCGCATGTTTGGTATGCAAAACGTATTATGAAAATTTGACAGCACCAAAATGTGTCGTGTTTAGTAGTGTTTATTAGGTCCGTTTAATGTACTTTTTACGGGTCGTTAGCATCGTTTCATGCTAACCTTAGTCCTTGTAGTTATGTTGTTATTTGGTATTTTTAAGTCAAGTTTTAGAGTCAAGCCCGAAAGTCAACTAAAGTCAAAGTCAAACCCGAGACCAAACCTGACAATTGGAGTGGGCTAGGAGCAAATTATCAATGCAAGAAAAGCAAGTCCAAAAGGTCAATGGAAGTCAAGGCAAGACTAGCATTCAAAGGGGTCAACGAAAGTCAAGGCGAGCAACCAAGAGTAAAAACTGGCAGCTTAAACCGCTGCCAGCGTCCGTGGGCGCTGCCAGCGTCCGTGGGCGCTGCCAGCGTCCGTGGGCGCTGCCAGCGTCCTGGCCTGGGACACGTGTTTCTTCATTTTCGGTCTTGTCATTTTGAGGCCCATTTTTCGAAGGCCCTAGGTTTCTGAAGCAAGGGTATAAATGAACCAGATTTTAGAGAGAGAAGACATTCCATAACATTCCACAACAAAGCACAAAACACATGTGAATTCTCTCATTTTTGGTTCTTCATTTTGGCTTGTAACTTTGAGTTGTACTTTATTATTTGGGTTGTAATTCTTGATTATGGGTAGCTAATCTTCTATTTCTTAGTGTAATTGGAACAAGTTTTCCTCTTTTAGCATTGTAAGACTCTTTGAACCTCTTCTTCTTTAGTTAATACCATTTTCTCATGTTTATTTTCCATTGTTGAATGAATTATTGTTGAGACTAACCATCTTAGCAAGTTGTTTGTTTAATTAGTGCTTTGTCTAGATAATTTTGGTTAATTTGTCTTGATATTGTTGAAGCAACCTTGAAAGATTGCAACTTTGGTTTAAAGTTGGAATCTTTTGAGTGGAATTTGGTTTATTGTGTGGTTAGAACATGGTTTAGTGTTTTATTACATGATTCTAGCTTGTTTCTTTGGTTTTGTTCATAAAGCTTGCATCTTTGATTTGGGCTCATGTTTTAGTGGGTGTAAATTGGGTTGTAAAGGGTCATCCTTGGCTGAGTTAATCCTTGTTGACTAATTTATTAGAAAATTGTATTAGATAACTAGAGAAGAGAGGAAAGGAAGAGTTTTTACTTTGCTAATTGTTGGGAACTTGGGAAAATTACACTAAGTTAGTTTCTTTATATTTGAATATTTGAACCTTAAGTACTTGTTGGTTATTTTAGACTTGTTAATCAATTTCTCAAATCAAACTTTCTCCATATGTGTTATCCTACATGTTTTTGTCATTGTTAATATCATAGTTTGTAATTAATTTAAGTTTGTGTCTTAATTAGTGTATTAATTAGTGATTAGAGTAATTAGTTAGTAATTAGTTTTGTTAATTGATTTTTAGCAAGAGTCTAGATTAGTTAATTTAGTTAATTCCGCCTTCTCTTGGGTTCGACCCTATTCTTACCATTTACTACCTTTATTTAAGATAGTTTGTGTTTGTTTAGGAGATATAAATTGTTATTTGACCATAACTAATTAGCGGAATTAACGACACGTGAAATAAGCTCGTCACAATTCGTAAGTTTATCGTCAAGTGATATATCAAAAACTTATGTCTGCCCCTTGGTCGTCATCTAAGTGCCGATATAGTCGTTTTAACAGTCATTTTGGAGTCCGTGTCAAAAACCACTTCATTTTCTATAAACCGTCTTTTTAAACCTTGTTTAAACACTCGAGAATATTCCGGATATTTTAATGTTTCAAAACTTCTCTTTCTCGGTAAAATAGATTCATATTTTATTTAGAAGAGTACTCGAAATCTACCGCAATTCTTATAAAGAAATGCGGAAATATTTCTTTCAAAGTAGGAAACTGCTCGAAAAATGACGCAGTAGGAGCTGCGCCTCTTCCAAGAGTCGCAGTGCCTGATGCGCCTCTTCCCCAGCTCTATTTTCCTGTTTCCGAAATCTTTCTAGATTTCTTTCCGTGTTCGAGTTATTCCAAAACTCTTCAGATTTCTCCCTATATAAGGAGAGGTTCGTGCACACTTTCAAGGCACGCGAGTGTTCCGCCCCTTCTTTCTCTCTCTTTGCATTCTACACCTTACACTAAGCATTTTGACAACTACGTGCTTGATCAATCGACCACGTAAGCTCATATCCTTCTGGGTACCTGTCACGTTATTGCATTGACCCACCAATTTGACCAACTCAACAATAATCAATCTTAATTAATCGATCGTTCCTCTTGCGAGGGCACTTTCTTTACATTCGAGTCGAGCTGTCGCTAAATCATAACTTTAGTTCATATCTCGTTTCGTCAATATGTAAGTCTGAGGGTGTTTAATTCCATCTTTTGTATTGTATTTTATCAAATGTAAGATTCATGTCAGATTTATGTCAAAATCGTTTTCAAATCTTTTCTTTAGTCTTTCATTATTTTCTTTTATTCTTATTACATATTATTTCATTCTTGACTTAAATCCCTAATAATCAATATTAGTGGATTTTTATCATCTATCAATTTGTGTCTTTGTAGGTTAGATTTGTTCATATCAAATCTCTAGATTCGTCTTTGATATAATTAGTGTAATTATTATGACTTAAATCACTTAAATTCGACTTGTTGATCATTAATAAATCGTAATTCACCAACGAACACTAACATTTCGCGATTCTGGCTTCACAGCCATAACCCATCTCAGGAACAGACGCAAGGCTTGATGCGCCTCTTCTAGAGGACGCATGACCTGTTGCGCCTGTTCCTGGCTGGTTTATGTCTCTTAACTTCCTGTTTCGTTTTGACGTAGTTTAATTAGGTAATGAATCGACTATTATTCGTATTATCGCTGCTAATCTGATTCGTCTAGTTTTATTAAATATTTTCTTTGTTTCAATTAATCTTTTAAACATATTTCCTACATAGATCATGAAATCCATTGTAATCTTTGTTATTTCGTAATCATTGTATGATTTAATTAACTGCTCTCACATGCAATTGAATCTTAAATCCTCATTCGACATAATTGAATGCTAAACTACATGTTCAACCGACATAGTCTAAGCTCACATGTTAGGATTAAAACGTGGATGTTGCATTGCATGCATATAACCGACAACACATCGATAACAGAAAAGTTTCCCTAATCATTAGTAGAGGCAGCTATAGAGGCAGGCGGGATTAGGTGTTCGATTAAAGAACTTCCTAATATGTACCATCACCCCTTACTCCAGATCTCTGTGAACATTCGTGTTCATTGTCATCCACGAGAGTCATTCTAGACATAGAATGCTAAGGATAACGAGTTCTTAGTGTTCATGACATTCCTTTGTGTCTTGACATGACATAAAGTATTTGAACGGTTCCAACTTCCCACAAAAGTTGGTGGCGACTCCACAAATGCGTGTTTTCACGCTTGTCTCTCTTTTCTGTATGCGTGGTATCCCATGTATCACAGCTTGGAAAGGATCGTGAAACCCATGCATCACAATTAGTAGTAAGTAGTATTTTAATTTAGTAATTATTACCATAATTAGTTTTCTAGCAAGAGTTTGTTAGTTAGCTTAGCTATTCACCGCTTTCCTTTGGGTTCGACCCCTGACTTGCCCTTTACAACCCTTTTATTAGGATAGTTTTGTGTTTGTTTAGGATTTATAAGTTTTTATTTGACCATGTTATTAGCTAGTCTAACGACCCTAGGAAAATACTTCGTTAGTGATCCGAGTCATGTTCTACAAACCGAGGTTCCCGAGCTAGAACCAAATCTATCATTTGAAGAGAAGCTGATTCGTATCTTACATCAGAAAGACAACAAGTTGAGGAGCAAAGTGGTGCCCCTAGTGAAGGTTTTGTGGAATTGTGGTGTTGTTGAAGAGGAGACTTCAGAGCCGGAAACTACCATGCGTGCCAAGTACCCGAGTCTTTTTGCTTAAGGTATTCCCTTTCGTTCAAGTTTCGAGGACGAAACTTTTTAAAAGGTGGGATGATTGTAACACCCGCGATTTTAGTAATTAGAATTTAATAATATTATATTCATATTAGCTAGTGTTAGTTTGGTCTTAGATTAGAAATTTGTTTAGTTGGGTAAAATCCATGTCAAACCCGTCTATTCCGAGCCCATATCCGGGTTCTACTCAGAAAATCAAGTGGGTTAGGCCTCATATTGATTAATGGGCTTATGATTCTTTCCACCCAACAAAATTGAACTCAATACCTCATACTACCTTTCATTTTTCAGCATACAACTTCATATCCCTCGTCACTCTCCAAAAACCCTAAAACCCACCGTTGTTGAGTCTCAAATCCTCAAACACTAAACCTCTCATAAATTTGTCATTTCTCACTCTTTTTCTTTGATTTTCATTCCTATCTTCCTCTTTTCTTGTCCTCTTTGTTTTAAGGTAAGAAAGGTTCCCTCTTGTACAACTTCATTTTTCTCCATCTTTAGCAAAGATGAAACTTTGTTCATCTTTTATGTTCATATTGTAGGAGGAGACCTTCAAGATCCGGAGAAGGACTATTTCTTGGTGGAGGAAGACATAGAGGAAGAGTGAAGAGCTATCAAGGTAACGGTGAAGGGTTACTCTATATCACCTCTTATGTGTTTACATGTTTAAAAGTAGTATTTCACATGAAAGTTGAGTTCTTTGTTGTGTTCTAGCATGATTAAATGATTACTGCTCATTTATATGTTGTTTTCATCTCATATGCTTAACTTGTATGAATTTATGTTAGTGTTGTGGAATTCATTTCATTAATTATGTTACACTTGTATTAATGTCATAAGTGTTGTCTCATAATGCTTTAAATGACGGAATGTAATGATTTGATACTCATATGAGGCATTTAATGTGGTTTGGTAATGACTAATGTTGGTAAAGATGATTGGGTAAAATTGGATATGAGTTTATTGTTGTTGATTGCTGTTTTCGCGTGTAGCGTGCCCTAGCCGGGTGGCCGGCCGCCGCCCTCTGGCCTGCTGGGAACATCCCTTATTGAAATCTTGAATTTATAACATGCGCTTGCCCCAGCTGGGTACCCGGCCGCCGCCCCCTGACCGGCAGGGAGCCCCTCCCCTTTCCCTTTGTTTCTTAGTTTGTCCTGCGTGTCCCAATCGGGTACCTGGCCGCCGCCCCCTAACCGGCTGGGACCCCCCTGCACTGACCCCTTTTCATAAAATGATAATATCTCCTTCGTTACTTGCTTGTTTTGGGCTTGTGACTTACCGTTGGAATCGTGAGAGAATAAGCGATCACCTCAACTTGAAATTTCTGCATTGGGATGTATAGAAATATACTTATGATCGTTTAAAGTTGACTAGGGCTGAGCAAAAAATTCGATTATCCAAACCGATCCGATATCGGATCTGTATCCGATCCAAAACGTTTGATATCCGATCCGAAGAGTGGTTCGGATCTGATATCCGTATTCGAAATTTTCGGATATCGGATCAGAAACGAATATCTGTGTCAAAAAAATCGGATATCCGATCCGATCCGATCCGAAATGGCACATTCATTTTTTTTCTTGTTTGTATGAGGCCAATGGGCCTAAGCTTGCTGTGATGAATTGATTTAAGGGTTAGATGGAAGAGTACTTTGTAAACACCTCATTATTTCTTGCGTACTAACTATACATTTATACTAGCAACTTTTTACAAACCTATTTTATTTTTGTATTCTCTCCTTTCTCTCTCATATCCTATTTCTTCAGTTTCCCCAAACTTTTCTAGTACTCTTAAACATGCTGGCTTCCTTTCTAGTTTCTAACTTAGCTTTTCTTGTTCTGTCAACTATCATCTCAGTTATCTATTACTAGGAAGTTTGTTCACTTTTTTACATTCAGTTGAGTCGCCGGATTCTTCTTTCAAGGTCGATGTCTTCGCCTCTCAGCCCAGAACTGGGATCCCATGTCCCTCTCCAACAAAGCCACTACTAGAATACGAATCCTAATAATTTAAAGTTGTCTAAGTTTCAAGAACTCGTACAAATTTACTGCTTTTTCAATTAATGTATTGGGTTTTTTCTTTAAGTTGAGCTTTTTTTATTTGTGTGTTTTCAGGGATAGATCCAAGCCTGTTTTAAGTTGAATGATACATTGATACACAAAACTAATGACTAATTTAATTAAATTATTTTATGAAATTTTATCATTGTTCAATTTTCAAGATAATATATAATTAAAGTAACTATTTGGAAAACGAATTATTGAAAAAAGAAAAAAAACCCATGTATTTACGAAATAAATAAATCTAGAGTTTCAGAAATCGGATCAGATATCGGATATATGGATATCCGATCCGATTTTTACGGATATTAAAATCGGATATCCGAACTAGTTCGGATCGGATATCGGATAGTAAAATTTT
>JAIUZE010028784.1:0-16443 GCA_022085475.1 Heliosperma pusillum
AACCTTTTAGTCATTTAATAAGGCATCAATATGATTATTTTCTTAAATAATCACATCTCTCAAACACATCTTTTAGGTGTGACTTTTAGGGATCAGTTGATCACCGCCATCTGTATGACAATAACGTCAAACTTATCTAGCAAGCCAACCGTTATCGATAAACGTTAATCAACTGATTATAATACAAAGTATACCCTGTGAACCTTAGCTGTTATCACACTAAATGTGGAGGACACTAGCTCCAACAATCTCCCACTTGTCCTTACAAGTGTATGTGCGATAACCGATTCTCATATCTAAAATTTCTCCCACTCAATGTAAAACAATTTGCAAAGTCCGTATTCACAAAGGTCGTATTTTACAAGTGATCTATATCAAGAGTGGTTTTCCCGACTAGAGAGTATTTTACAAGGTCCGTATTCGCAAAGTCCGGTCACGTTATTGCATTTGACCTACCAATTTGACCAACTCAACAATAATCAATTTTAATTAATCAATCATTCCTCTTGCGAGGGCACTTTCTTTACATTCAAGTCGAGCTGTCGCTAAATCAAAACTTTAGTTCACATCTTGTTTCGTCAACATGTAAGTCTGAGGGTGTTTAATCCCGTCTTTTTATTGTATTGTATTTTATTTATTTCATCTAATGTAAGATTCATGTCGGATTTATGCTCAAACCCTTTTCAAAACCTTTATTAGGTTTTATTATTTCTTATAAATCGTCTTTCATCATAATTTCATATTTAGATTTGTTTTTCTTGACTTGGATCCCTAATAATCAATATTAGCGGGTTTTTGTTATCTATCAAATTGTGTCTTTAGCGGTTAGATCTGTTCATATCAAATCTCTAGATTCGTCTTTGATATAATTAGTGTAATTAAATCTATTAAATCACATAAATTCGACTTGTAGATTAGTAATAAATCATAAATACACAAACGAACATTAACTGATCGTGATTCTGGCTTCACAACAAGAACCCAACTCAGGAACAGACGCACCGAGTGTTGCGCCTCTTCCAGAGGACGCAGTCACTGCTGCACCTGTTCCGGGTTGGTTTATGTCTCTGATCTTCCTGATTCGCTCCGACGTACCTTAATTGCGTAATTAATCGACTATTAACCCTACAATCACTGCTAATCCGTCTTTTAATATTTTATCCTTTTCTTTTAAATCTTTCTTTTAGGTATATTTCCGATATAGATCCCATATTCGTTGTAATCAATTGTAATATTTATTTTGTAATTCTTTTTAATCATTGTATTGTATGATTCTTTGTGTGATTTACCGTTCGTACACAATCAATCTTAAATCCTAGTCGACATAATTGGATGCTAAACTTCATGCACTACAAGAAAACAACACTCATGCGACCGAAGTTGGCGACTGAATTTAGTCACCAACATGAATTTGGCGACAGAAATTTGTCGTTAAGGTCCAGTCGCAGGCCTTAGTCGCCAAATAAAATTCATGCGACTGATTCTAGTCGCCAAATTTGGCGACTGACAAAAGCATCGCCAAATGGACGAAATGGTGACTGAATTCAGTAGCCACATTGGCGACTGCCTCGCACTGTAGTCGCCAATTTGGCGACTGAAAACAGTCTCCAATACACACTTTTCAGTCGCCAAATTGGCGACTGCTTTGGGCCATCAGTCGCCAAATTGGCGACTGCTTTGGTCCTTCAGTCGCCAAACTTGGTGACTAATATCAGTCGCCAATCAGTCACCATGGCCATTAAGAGGTCAGTAGCCATTTGTTTGGGTACTATGTTTTGGCGACCGAAAACAGTCGCTATAAGAACATTTCAGTCGCCAATACAACTCCTCTTTTGCAAAAAAAATTCTGTTTTTATCCTGCCATTTTATTACCATACCCTGCACGTACAATAGCAAACAACAACAATTTCACACATTTACATCACTACAATGAGAAACCAACACTCTCATATATTAAATGAGAATCAAATCAAGTTTACAAATCTTGAAAAAGGTTAAAAAATCCAAGTTTAAACATCACAAATAACAAGTTTCTAAACTAAAATCAAAAGCCAAGGAAACCCATTTCGCCTTGCAAACCGCCACCTCCATTGGCATCATCATGATCTCGCCGAAAGGGATTCAGACCTTGGTTGCATGTGTTGAACATGGTTTCCATGGCTTTAAACGTTTCTTTCATTTGCCAAACTTCTTCATCCCTTTCGGCGTTTCTTCTTCTTTCTTCATCTAGTTGGGCTTGGAGTTTACTTACGACTCCTGGCTCGTAAGTTTGTGTCGAGGTAGAAGGCATCCTTGCCCTTGGAGCTTGGTAGAATACATTCTTAGCCGAGCCAATTCCGTACATAGATCCCTTCTTGAAACCCTCAACCAAGTCGAAACAAATCTCATTATCGGGCTTCTCGGGTTGCATTGCTTTCTCGCCCAAAAATGCATCCTACAAAATATGAACATTATGATTAAAAATAGCTACAAAATAAGATAAACATTCACAAAAATGAACTTATTGTATAAATAAAAAATTGTTTGAAACTTACATATAGTTCCTTGTCTTTCGGCATAATCAAGTATCTTCTATCGTCTTGGAGTCGGGAATGGGTGTCAAGGAAGAGCTCCGGAGCCGTGGGAATGTTACCTTTTTTCTTCTTACCCTTCTAAAAGAAGAAAGACATGTATAAGAAGATTTTAATAATAAAAAGAATTTAAGTTATAATTTTCAAATATGTAATATAATGGATTAAAATGTAAACTTACACCCAAAAAAGATCCAAGAAAGATCTATATCCTCCGTGATGTGAAGGCTCAACCGCTCCATTTTTCTTTCCTCCTCTTTTATTGATTGATGCTTGGGCCGACTTAGCCATAAACTCCGCGGTTTCACGATATTTCAGCATTGATTTATATGCACCACCTACAATTTAAATTAGTATTATAAAATATGATAAAATTGTATTAAATTATAACTATATACAAATAACAAAAGAAATTAAATACCTCTCATATGCTCCGGCTCCTTCTTCCTCTTGACAACCTTATACATGTTGTCCTTTAACCGTCTTGTGCAAGTCTCATTGTACCTTTCACGTACAATATACTCTAATCCCGCCGGCCTGTCAAATGTTTTCTACAAAAAACATTAAGTATTAGTAAAATAAATTATTAATTGAAAAATATAATAATATAACAAAATATATACAAAAATATACCCTAAAGTTATTGAACCATTCCTCTTTTTGTGTGGGTGTAGCCTTTGTCCAACAAGTAGGAGCAAGTGAGCAACCCCCATCATCTTCATCTTTGTACTTTGAGTACAACCTCGTACAACCTTTTGAGCCGAAAACCTGAAAAACAATATTTTAAGTACAAGTTTGTATTTATGTTAAACAATGTAAAATAATTATAAAATAATAAATTAAAGATATTGGTTGTCTTACCAAAAACCCGCGGGATCAAGTATCATCTTCCCGTCCGAGGTGAACTGGATCTCCGATGCCTGATCAGATGACTCATCGTCATTGGTCGATTCCTCGACCACCGGATCCTAATCAATAACCTATGTATCCTCCTCGTCGACTGAAGAAATACTATGGCGTCTATTAGAACCGTCGCCACGTTGTCTACCTCGACCTCCCGCCATCTACAATTACACAAATATAATTGTTAGATTTTGTTAAAAACATAAAATAAAAACATAAAAATAATAAAAGCCTTTCAACCTAAAATATATATCTTTACCCAATTAATCATCATCATCAAAGTCGTCATCATCATCATCATCATCATCATCATCATCATCGCCATCTGATTCATTCTCATCATCACTATCACCACCACCATCACCGTCAACTTGACCATCACCATCACCACCTCCACCTCCATCACCGTCAACTTGACCATCATCATCACCATCACCGTCAACTTGACCATCACCATCACGACCTCCACCTCCATCACCGTCAACTTGACCATCACCATCACCATCACCATCATTTTGACCTTCACTAGCTTCACCGGCCTTCACCTTCACCTTCACTGTCATCCTCGTTTTTCAAATCCTCACCCTCTTCATTTCCATTCTCATAAATGATTTCATCAGGTGGAGACAACATAAACCCGCTAGATACTATTTCTTCTTGAAAAAAAGTCGTATCTACTTGTGAGTGTGCTTTTGTCTTAAAGATTGCACACCACTGCTTTTGATTTCGATCATTCTTCGTGCTTGGATAAGAAGCGAAATATACTTGATTGGCTTGATGTGTGAGTATAAATTGATCATACTTTGAATATGTCCGGGTATGATTCACTTCGACGAGTTTGTAACGTTCATGAACTTTCATACCGGCCACAGAGTTATCCTTCCATTCACACTTAAATAAGACAGTATTATAAGAACACTCACGCCCATTATAGTTCAACTCAAAGATATCCTCAACTATACCATACTATTCGTTGTCATCAAGAGAAGAAATAGTAACACCATAATTGCACCTAGCCTTATCCTTACCGTAGTTGAATGTATGGAAGTTAAATCCATTGACCGAGTAACGATTCTACGTTTTAACCATTCGTGAAGGACCAAAGGCCAAAGTCCTTATCAAATCATCTTGGATATTTAACTCAATTACATGGTTCCGAAACCATGTCGCAAATTGATCCTCATGGTTACTCCAAACATCATCTCTATTCACATTAGGATGTGCTTTAATGAAATCATTCACAAACTCCGTTTCATATGATTCCAAAATCTCACAATTAGAAAGAACGTAACGGTGAGCACGATCATATTCTTTGTCATCCAAATATCTTGTTCCCCCAATTGATGAACAACCCTCATCATCATGCATTTGGAAAAACTCGGGTAAACTTGTCTCAAGTTCATCCGCTTTATCAACACTCAAGTATTTTGCTTTGGTTTCTATATGTTTTTCAAAGTAAAGAGAGCAAAAATTTGCAATCTCTTCCGTTAAATACACATTGCATATAGAACCTTCAACCCGAGCTTTGTTACCAATTTTCGTCTTCACGTGATTAAGAAACCTATTCAATAATTGATAGGATTAATAGTTGTTAAGAGTAGTATATA
The DNA here is from genome assembly GCA_022085475.1 of Heliosperma pusillum. Lineage (NCBI taxonomy): Eukaryota > Viridiplantae > Streptophyta > Magnoliopsida > Caryophyllales > Caryophyllaceae > Heliosperma > Heliosperma pusillum. The sequence goes on from JAIUZE010028784.1 coordinate 5,081, forward strand.
AATATTAAATTAATTATAGCATTAATAGTTGTTAAGTCTTTCCCTTCACATCCATAATCGTGTGAATCAGTTGCTCAAAGAAGTTCTTTTCTATATGCATTACATCAAAATTGTGCCTAATTAACATCGTCTTCAAATAAGGAAGATCCCAAAAAATGCTTCTTTTAAACCAACCAATTTTCTTCTTTTTCAGCTCATCCGTCTCTGCTTTAGTACAATCAACAGTACGTGATAAATCACAAACCATATCCCACACCTTATCCCTCAGAAGTTGATCTGAAGCATCATTCCGCTCCACTTTACCTTTCTGAAAGCTTTTTTGTTGCTCCTAAATTCATGCCCCTTCGGTAAGAATTGTCTATGACAATCAAACCAAATCACTTTTATGGAAAAAGGAAGCGACAATGCTTTGCTTTGGTACATGAACAAGGACATGCCTTTTTACCCGCGGTAGACCATTCAGATAGCATACCATAAGCGGGAAAATCATTAATGGTCTACAACATTGAAGCTCTTAGTTGAAAATTTTGCTTGACTGACACATCATATCTTTGCACACCTACTTCCCACCATTGTTTCAATTCTTCCACCAAAGGTTGCAAATAAACATCTAAGGCGGATTTTTGATTATCAGGACCAGGAATAATTAGTGACAAGAAGATGAATTGTTTTTTCATACATAACCAAGGTGGTAAGTTGTATGGAGTGACCATTATGGGCCAAGAAGAGTACTTTTTACCAAACTAGCCGAATTGAGCAAAACCATCCGTACACAGGCCAAGTCGCACATTACACTTAACTAACTTGAACAGTAATAAAAAATTTACCTCGTCCTTTATCTAATCCACAGGGGGTCAATAAAGAGGTTCCTCAGCAAAGTCGGGATAAAGCATATCAAACCGCTTCCATTCCTCTCCATCACTCGGATGACACATCTTTCCCGGAGTACGAGGATTTTCTTTGTGTCATCTCATTTGCTCGGCAATGTTTTTGGTAGCAAACATTGTTTGAAGTCTAGGAGCTAGAGGAAAGTAAGTTACGGGGTTTTCGGGTATTGGTTTCTTACTCTTTTCACTTCTCTCTTTTTCATTCTTTCCTTTTTTACCCTTCAAGACAATACTTCCCTCAATTGTCTTATATCTGCCCTTTTGACATTTTCGATACTTGTCAAGCAAGACATCATCCTTGCAAAAGAGCATACATCCATCGGGAGATGCATAAATCTTGTAATGCGGAAGATGTAGACCTTTCACTACTTTTTTGGTATTGTAGAATGATCGGGTCATGACATTATTATCGGGGATAACATCCTCAACCAAAGAAGCAATGCCATCAACACAATTAAATGGCAAATTTTAATCATATTTCAAAGTTACTATCCTAGAGGCGGCTTCTAACAATGACATTTTTCTCCCTTCATATAATGGTTTTTCAGAAGCCTTTAACATGTCAAAAAAGGCTTTTGCTTGTGGGTGTGGTTCTTCTTCATTCACTGGTATATGATCATTATTGAAAATATTAAACTCAAAGGCATCAACTACCATATCTCTATATGGGTTCTCATTTTATGGGATTTGAGATTGTTCGGGAAGTGAAAAATATGATTCTCCTTGAGAAATCCAATTGTAGTAGTTTGGACAAAACCCGCTTGTATAAAGATGTTCTTGAGCCTAATTGTCATGTAGATATTTCATGTTTTTTCATTTAATACAAGGACACCTAAGTTTGTTTACTATTAAATCATACTCGTCTTGTTGTTTAGCAAATTCAATAAACTCGGCAACCCCCTTTATAAATCCAGCGGTAGGACGTCTTTTCTTATCAAGTCTTTATTCGGACATCCATGTACGTGTTAGAGTAAGTGTCCTCCACAATAGTGCATTTATATAATAAATCTCATTTTGTAATATCCGTGGGATGACTAGTATATTAATACTCCACGTCAGTTGATTAACGTAAATCAATAACGATCAGCTGACTAGAGTTAGACGTTATTGTCGTATTACGGCGGTGATCAACTGACCCCTTTCGGTCACACGTAAAGGATGAGACCCAAACAGTAAACTAATTATTTGTATACGATACGGTTTAATTAGTCCTTTGCATATATATATATATTTGATATATGTTTGGTTACGAGAGTTATCTATTAGAAATTCAGTTAGGAACTCATACAGGTTAAGTTTATTAGTCAATTATACGATAACTGACTGAATAAATTTTACGTCTTATGTTAATACGATTAAATAAGATTTAATTTAGTAATTAATCGTTAATTCACTAAATTAGTTGAGGTTGTGCATATATTTTGAGTTAGAGGTAATTAGTTAAATATTTTAACAAGGAGTTGTAAAATAAATTAACTAGACATTGTGGAACCCAATATATATTGATATAATGGTAATATATTACTTAAAAGATAAGTATATGTATTATTTATTAATTTGAATCATTGAATTGTTATATGATCAAATTAACACTTAATTATACTTGATAATTAACCATATGATTATAAGTATTTGTGGGACAAATATCAAAAATCAAAATGGACCATTTAGCCATGAAGAGGACGGATTCCATGTAGAGGAAGGAATGATTTTTGTTCTTTTCTTTTCTTACACTACAACATGTGATCATGACATGTATGACACATGAACATGATCATATACTATCCTACACTCTACCATTTTGCATGAGATTAAAATAAGCAAAATAAAGGCTCAAAATTGAGCACCATGACCGGCCAATATGGCCTATATAAGGACATATTGGTTGTTCATTTCATTTGCTCAATTTTCTACTTGTTTTTGCTATTTTCTCCAACTTCTCTCTAAAACTCTCAAATAAAATAATATTCCTATATTACTAGAGTAGTAATAAATCTAATATTAGTTACTACTTGTCACTATATTTTTCTAGTCTAAAATTATAGTGATTGTTTGGGTTAGTCTTGGGTGCATGTTGGAAGGAGACTTTCTACCTTGAAAGTTCATTCTAAGGAGATCATCCTCTTTGTTTTAGCTCAATATCAATAAGAAAAGGAGTTTCTTATTGTGTCCATAAATACCGAAATTTCTCAATGTAAGAAAAAATCATCTTATGTTTATTTATGCCTTTATATTTGCATGCATGTTACATAGATCACTAAATACTAAATTAACAAGTTAATTAGTAATTAATTAGAGGAGTGTAATTAGGTTCTATGGACTTACATGTGGTATCAGAGCTAGTTTGTAGCATGCATGTTCATTTTGGGCATTTTTATTAAAGTTATAAGATAATCAATAAAATCAAAAATTAAAGTTTAAGTTTGATTTGGACGAAATAATTTGGTTCATGCATACCTAATGACTTCAAAATGTTTGTGGTCCAATTTGGTGATTTTACGGATTTGTTTGCTATTTATTATGATTTATGCCTTTAAATCCGAGTTGACATGCAATTTATGAGTTAAAAGTTAAATAAAAATAGTTCTATGTTGATTCTGGCCATGAAATTTTTATATGATCTCACATGCATGTCTTACATATTGTATGTAAAATTTCGTGGTTTTTAATTAAGTATTGCATGTTTATTTATTTTTATGATATAAAAGTCGATAATATGAGATTATAATGTTCATAAAATTAAAACGTCCTTTTCTGGTCATGAAAGCTTTTGGTACATTTTACATTCGGATTTATATCATTTTGGTGAAATGTCACAATTTGTTTCACTGTTTTACTATATTTAATGGTTTTTATTTGATAAAACCGTTAAATACAAAGTTATTTGTTCATTAAATGAATTTAAAAGTTTTTTGGGCAAATGTTTTATTTTTGGAGTTCCTGGAAATGTTCCAGAATGTACAAAATTTTTGGTTTCATACGACGTTTAATTTTATTTTGGGTTTATTTCATAAATGTTATGATTAAACCTCTATATTTAGCAAATACAATCAAATCAAACTTATTAAACACAAAAAAAATTAGTGGAGACTAATTTTGAGTTCTAAATCAGATTATATAATTAGTTTGAGCTTAAATACAATTTAAGTGTTGATTATTGATTTTTTTAATGGTTAAAAATCGATAAAATTCATAAAACCGAGCTAGAATGAGCATGGCAAGTGTTTAGGGCGATTTTGGCATGAATTTTAAAGCATTTTATTTATGTTTTTTATGTTGAATGAATGAATGTCATTTATTTATTTTAATGCAAGTTGTACCTAGTATGGCCTAGATTATTTTTAATCGGTATTACCGGTAATGTAAGGGAATACCGATTCGGTTGTAATTTATTGCGATCTCGTATCGCCGTTTTGTAATAATTAATAGTTTTATTTTATAGATCAAATGTATAATAGGAATTTGCTATGTATTCATTTGTATTTTTGTAATTATTTATTATGAAGACGGAGATTTCCGAAGTCGGTGTTGAAAAGACGGTGCCATTTTGGAGCTTTTTCCATGAAGAGGCAAGGGACCAAGGAGTTGGTTTCCGATTTTGTAATCAAATAGTTAATAAGATTAGCTAGGTGGCCATAGTAGGATTTATTAATTGTTAATTGCTTGTTTATGTTTTCCGCTAATGCCAAAATCGCCAACATGCATTTTTATTTCTCGATTGTCAAATCAACGTTTTATAAAATTCGCCGACTTAGTTCACTTATAGGGAATTAATAACTAAATTGACAAGACCTCTCACACAACTTAAAATTGAATTGAGATTTAGCCTTACCAATTAAATCACCTATGAATCCCGTGTTCATTAGGACAACCACAACGTGGACCTTTTTACCTCGGGTAAGTAGAGTGATGCGATCACATGCCTAAATTGGGTTGGTCTCAATGGGATAAGCGTTATCTCGGGACTAGGATACGGGTTTAGATGAAATCCGTCGACCGAGAGTTCTAGGAGTAGAATTAGTCAAAGTGTTGACTTACCGTTTATTACATAAAGGTGGTATAACATGTTCATTTTTATCTAAAATGCGGGTCTCGGAATCGCTTATATAATTTCGTGAGGGGTCATTATATTATTGACTTGTTTAAAAAAAATTTTACAAGTAAAAATTGTTTATAACATTGAATGTTAGTATTTCCTAATTTTGTTTTAGTAATTCAATTCGCAAATGTCAAACAATAACAACAATACCGTTCAACTTGGCAAAGTCTCATGGCTAAGGTCCGTAATGGACAAATGCATCTTAAAAGACGATGGATCTAACTTCGTCGAGTGGGAGCAAACGATCAAGAATGCGGCGTTATCGGATAACGTCTTGCGCTACTTGACCGAAACCCCTCCCAATGAACCCGGCCCAAGGGCCACTAATGCGGCCAAGGCTGCTTATGAGGAGTACTTGAAAGTATCCAATGACGTCAAGATGGTCTTGATATGGTCAATGTCATCTATTCTTAAGCAACAATACATCACCCTAGGAGCATATGAGATATTCTCAAGGGTGACTTTGGCGTTTTCGCAATCACCTGACATACGCCAATACAATGCTATGACATGGCTTTTTGAAGCCAAGTTAGACAAGGGCCAAAAGGTTGGCCCACACATGCTCAAGATGGTTGAGCATGTGGACACCCTAGAGCGTCTAGGGGTTAAGATTCCAAAGAAACTAGCGGTTGGCCGCATCCTTCACTCACTTCCTCCCAAGTTCGCCCAAATTAGGGCGAACAATAACATGCATGGCATGGACAAGAGCTTTCATGAGCTCCATGCCCTCCTTACCCAAGTCGAAAGGGATATGGAGGCAAGTGGGAGTGAGAAAAGGGATGTTCTTTCAATGAAGTTGAAGAACTTAAATCTTGGGGTTCAAAAGGGAAAGGGCAAAGCTAAGGTCCAATTTAAGAAGCATGGAAAAGGAAAGGGCAAAGCTATAATGTATAGCAATGCCAAGGCTAAGGGCAAGAAGCATGCCGACGCCGAATGCTTTTATTGTAAAGGCAAGGGACATTGGAAACGCAATTGTCCCAAGTACTTGAAGGATAAGAAGGATGGATGTGTGACACCGTCAGGTATAATCCTCTCTTCTCTCTATATGATAGATATTAACTATGCTTGCACTTCTACTTGGGTATTTGATACCGGATGTGGTTCTCACCTTTGTAATCATTTACAGGGGCTGAAGGATGTGCGAGCACTAGTCAAGGGTGATGTAGAACTACGCATGGGGAATGGAGCAAGAGTAGCCGCCGTTTCCGTAGGAAATTATGTACTCACCTTAGCTAGTGGTCTTGAATTGTATTTAAATAAGGAAAAATTGTTCATTACAGCCTTTTAAAAACATGATTTTGAAAATTACAGCCTTATATATTTATTTTTGAAAATTACACCCAACTAATCACTTTTCAGTGAAAGTTGCATCAAAATGGGGATTCCGGTGATATTTTGTAAATACTGACCGATATACCCCTACCTTATAATAGATCTATTTTACCCATTAAACCTTACTTCTCTTACTACTTTCCCTCTGAAATCCTTTCTTCTTCCCACAAAACCCCTTCCCTCACTCAATCTCTATCCAAATTTCCCTGAAATATGCAGTTAAGTCTCTTCTCCATTGTGGGGTTGCTCTGATTAAGCATGTCTGTTAAGGCAGGCGCCTCGTCGAAGCCTTATTCGGAGAAAAGTAAGTGAATTCACTCAAAATTAAATCTTCATCTCTTGTTTAAGTGTTTGAACCTCACAATTCAACAAACTCACCTCACTTGAAGACATTTCATCATCTAAATTGATGAACCCTAATTATTTATAATTTGGGGAAAAATGAGAACTATTCTCAGACCACCTTAAAGACATTTTATCATCTAAATTGATGAACCCTAATTATTTTCAATTTGGGCAAAAATAAGATACAAACAATAGAGATGAAATTAATAAAATTTAAACTATACCTGTTTTTAGGGCTCAATGACGACTTATATCAACAACTAATATGAGCCTAAATGTGAGAGAGAAATGACAGGGGAGATGATTAAGAAATGGAGAAGTGATAAAAGAGAGATTGATGACTGAGAAAAGAAGGAAAGTATAAGTCTAACATTCAAACATAGGAGTAAGGAATTGTTTGATGGTAAGGGCATTTTCGTCATAAAAGATGAACTTAAATGACAAATTTAAAAATTGCTCTAGTATTCCGCCGGAGTGAAAATTTTGATAGTAATTTCTCATCAGAAGTGATAAGTTGGGTTTAATTTTCAAAAAAAAATTATATAAGGCTGTAATTTTCAAAATCATATTTTTAAAAGACTGTAGTGAACAATTTTTCCTTTAAATAATTGTTAATTTTGTACCCTCCTTGACCAAGAACATTATCTCCATATCCGTGCTTGACGCGAAGGGTTTCTCTTTTGTAATCAAGAACAATAGTTGTTCGTTTTCTTTTAATGATGTGTTTTATGGTACAGCCGTCTCTGTTGGAGGTATTTATGTTCTAGATAATGTTACTGAAGTTTATCATGTAGAGAGTAAGAAGCTCAAATTAGGTGAAACTAATCAATCATACCTTTGGCATTGTCGTTTAGGTCATATAAACGAACGACGCATAAAGAGACTTGTTTCAACGAAACTTCTCAAACCATTTGTGTGGGAAATATCGGTATATTTCATACATGAAATTTTAAGGATTATAACGAAATTATAATATATGAAAATACGAGTCATAAACGAAAAGCATAAATATTAGAATCAACCTTTGGTCCTGGCAATATGGCCTAAGAAAAAATATCGAGATCGATATTCTCCTAATTGTTGCACCCAAGATGCTCTGAGATATGCCTTTTCTTGTGCTAGAAAGAATACAAAAATTACTGATGATTTTTGTGTCAAGTTATGAATGAATGAATCATGTAGAGAAGAAGAGTTTATATAAGACTCTTTTTTTATCTATTGTAGCCGTGTAAGTAGTAGTAGGGTAGAGGGAGGAGTCTTCCCTCTTCTTCTTCTACTTATATTAGGAAGTGGAGTCCAGATAGAAGTCTTCCTTCTTTTATTTATTTAATTTATAATATGTTTATGTATTATTATAATATATACGTCAATTATAAACATCGTATATTTATAATTTGCTAATTAAATATAACAGTTTATATTTAATTACGAATTAACATTTAATTCGTTTAAGCTTACATTATTTAATCGTATTAAATAATTACATTATATACATTAATTAGATATAACAGTTTATATTCAATTACGAATTAACATTTAATTCGTCTCAGCTAATTTTTAATCGTATTAAATAATCGTATCATCATTACATTGACTAACCTTTTAGTCATATATTTCGACTAACCTTTTAGTCATATAAGGAATCAATATGATTATATTTTTCATATAATCATATCTCTCAAACACATCCTTTAGGTGTGACTTTTAGGGACCAGTTGATCACCGCCATTAAAATGACAATAACGTCAAACTTCTAGCAAGCCAACCGTTATCGATAAACGTTAATCAACTGATAAGAATACTAAGTATACCCTGTGAACCTATAAGAGATTTATACACGTTATCACACTAACTGTGGAGGACACTAGCTCCAACAATCTCCCACTTGTCCTTACAAGTGTATGTGCGATAACCGATTCTCATATCCAAAATTTCTCCCACTCAATGTAAAACAATTTGCAAAGTCCGTATTCACAAAGGTCGTATTTTACAAGTGATCAATATCAAGAGTGGTTTTCCCGACTAGAGAGTAACTTAACTGATAAACGAATCATTATTCGAGCATGGCCATGCATTTCAGTTACAACTCCTCGAGTGACCCTGAGAAATAACAAAACCTGGTAAAGGTTCGATAAGAAATAACAAAACCTGATAAAGGTTCGATATTTTCTTCAACTCGAATCCTGCAGATACAAGCACAGTATGAAATGACCCTGTAAAATCTGCTTAGCCTCCTGTTACGGTCGACCAAGAGAAAGAAACCAAAGTCACCCAAAATCTGCCTTAATCTCAAGAGACAGTCGATAGTCAAAAGAATTGACTCTAGAAACACTATGGACGTCCAATCCACGACCTGACACCGAATGTTTTTAAACATTTAGGACTCCATAGCGTTGTCACGATGTCCTACGAGGTATCTTTATAACTCGTATCTGTGATCGATCAGTCAACCGTTTGACTTATGGCTCGTTGAACCCATCATCAATCAACTTCACAAAATAATTTCCAGAGTTATCAGCTCATTTGGGCGATTACGGACCAAAACAAATATAATGTAATTCAGTTCACTTTGTGGCGTTCAATGTTGTCGTACAATCCACATGAAAAACAAAATATGAAGCAATACGATGATGTTATAAATAGTATATGAAAAAGAGACATTTATCTAATCCATATAAACAGCTACTACAACTCAGGAACACGTTTAATTCCCATGAAAATAATGTGCCCTTCATGCTTATCATATTTTAACGGTTTAGTGAGAGGATCCGCGATGTTGTAATCCGAAGCAATCTTGTCTATCACTATCTCCTTTTGCTCCACGGAATCTCGGATCATGTGAGCCTTCCGAAGTACATTTCTAGACTTGTTGCTAGACTTAGGCTCCTTAGCTTGAAAGATGGCACCTCTATTATCACAATAGATGGTGATTGGGTCATTCGAACTAGGAACTACGGTTAGTCCTTGTAAGAACTGACGCATCCATATAGCTTCCTTTGCAGCTTCCGAAGCGGCATAGTACTCGGACTCAGTTATAGAATCTGCTATAACACTTTGTTTGGAACTTTTTCAACTGACCGTAGTGACGTTAAGAGTAAAGACGAATCCAGGCTGAGATTTCGAGTCATCTCGATCCGTTTGGAAGCTAACATCTGCGTAACCGATTGCGCATAGCTTAGTATCTCCTCCATAAGTAAATACCCAATCCTTAGTCCTTCGTAAGTACTTAAGGATATTTTTAACAGCCATCCAGTGTGTTTCACCTTGATTGCCTTGGTACCGACTCGTCATACTCAATGCATATGCCACGTCTGGACGTGTGCATATTATGGCATACATGATCAATCCTATGGTTGATGCATAAGGAACACGACTCATGCGCTCGACCTCTTCCGATGTCTTGGGTGCCTGAGCTTTACTCAAATGCATCCCAGAAATCATTGGAAGGCGCCCCTTCTTGGAGTTGGTCATGCTGAACCTTTCAAGAATTTTATCTATATAAGACTCCTGACTGAGTGATAACATCCGTCGTGATCTATCTCTATAGATACGGATCCCCAATATGCGTTGTGCCTCACCCAGATCTTTCATCTGGAAATGGTTCTTTAACCATACTTTTACCGAAGATAAGAGAGCAATGTCATTCCCAATCAAGAGTATGTCATCGACATACAATATTAAGAAGACAATCTTACTCCCACTCGACTTGACATACAAGCATGGTTCTTCGACCGATCAAGTGAAACCATTATCTTTTATCACCTGGTCGAATCGATGATTCCAACTCCGAGAAGCTTGCTTAAGTCCATAAATGGAACGCTTAAGCCTGCAAACTTTCTTAGGATTTTTAGGATCAATGAAACCTTCGGGTTGTACCATGTAAAATTCCTCCTCCAAATAACCGTTTAAGAAGGCGGTTTTCACATCCATTTGCCAAATTTCATAGTCATGAAAAGCGGTAATCGCTAAGATTATCGAAATGGAACGCAGCATAACTACGGGTGCAAAGATTTCATCATAATGCAATCCTTGCACTTGAGTGAAACCTTTTGCCACTAGTCATGCCTTATAGGTGTCTGGTTGTCATTCTACAGAATGCTTTATCTTATAAAGCCATTTGCACTGAAGAGGTCGTACCTTATCAGGCAAATCAACAAGATCCCATACGTCATTCTCATACATGGAGTCCATCACGGATTGCATGGCTTCAAGCCATAGCTTAGAGTCGGAACAGGTCATGGCACCTTTATAGGTAGCGGGTTCGTTACTCTCTAGGAGCAAAATGTCATCTCTATCATTCTCCTCGACCATACCAATGTATCTGTCTGGAGGAATGAAGACTCTACCCGACCTCCTAGGTTCCTGAGGAATATTAACCTTACCAGAAGTTGAAGGAACATCTTCCTCCATCGGTTGTTCGGTTGTTGGTTCTTGAATCTCCGACAGATCGAAGGTTCTATTACTTGACTTGTTCTCGAGAAACTTTTTCTCTAAGAACTTTGCACAAGCCGCAAAAAAAACGCGATGTTCGGTAGGCGAATAGAAGTAATGACCAAACATTCCTTTTGGATAACCAATAAAGTATGTCTTGATCGATCGCAGGCCGAGCTTATCCTCGTGTCTCCACTTGACATAAGCCTCGCAGCCCCAAACCCGAATAAAGGACAAGTTAGGGACCGTTCCCTTCCATATCTCATATG
>JAIUZE010028785.1:0-10190 GCA_022085475.1 Heliosperma pusillum
CCACCAAAATTGTAGCTTCAATTATTTATACATCTTATCACCTCCGGGGTGGATAGAATAAGGAGAAAGGTGAGCTTCATCAAGAACTCGCTTTCTCAAGTCAAGAGCATTACGTACGAACACTCGGTCATGGAGTTGAAGGACACCTTTGTCATCAATCTTGAAGTCTTTGGCTTTTCCTATTAGAAGATTGGCTTGAATAGATTTGTAGGTAGGATCATCAACTTGGCTTTCGCGGATCTCGCGGAGAATAATGGGTTCGGCAACCATAGCACCAACATAATCAAATCCACGTTCCACGAACTCCAACTTCAACTTTCGAAAATCAAAACAAAGTTCATCGGGTAATACCCACATAGCATTCAAGGCATGAGAAGATTTCCTACTAAGAGCATCGGCAACAACATTTGCCTTCCCTTCATGGTATAGCAACTCAAAATCATAGTCATTCACCAATTCCATTCATCTTATTTGTCTCATATTCAACTCCTTTTGAGTAAATATGTACTTCAAACTTTTGTGATCGGTAAATATGCGACAATGAACACCAATAAGGTAGTGTCTCCACACTTTCAAGGCATGAACCACGACGGCTAATTCCATATCATGAGTAGGGTATTTCACTTCATGAACTCTCAACTGTCTCGAGACATAAGCAACCACTTTCCTACATTGCATAAGTACACAACCCATTCCCATCTTGGAAGCATCACAATAGACATCAAAGTCTACACCATCTTCAAGGAAAGTCAACACCGGGGCGGTAGTCAACCTTTTATTTAATTCTTGAAAAGCGGCTTCACAAGCTTCATTCCATATGAACTTGGTTTCTTTCTTCAACAATTGAGTCATCGGTCTAACAAGCTTTGAGAAATCCTTGACAAATCGACGGTAGTAAACATCTAAACCAAGAAAACTTTGGACTTCTCTAACATAGGTCGGACACTTCCAATCCACCGCAGCTTCAATCTTAGAAGGGTCTACCATCACACCTTCTTTAGAAAATACATGTCCAAGAAAGGACACTTTTGGTAACCAAAATTCACACTTGAAGAATTTGGCAAACCACTTTTGACGACGAAGGACACCCAAAATAGTCCTAAGATGAACAGCATCTCTTCTTCGGTCTTGAAGAAAATAAGGATGTCGTCATAGAAAACCACAACACACTTGTCAAGATACTCACTAAATGTGCGGTTCATTTGATCCATGAATATAGCTGGGGCATTAGTCAACCCAAATGGCATCACCTTGAACTAAAAGTGACCATATCTTGTACTAAAAGCAGTCTTCGGTATATCGGCATCACGAACGAGAATTTGGTCATATCAGGATCTCAAATCAATCTTGGAAAAAGTAGAAGCACCCTTTAGTTGATCGAACAAATCTTCAATTATTGGCAAAAGATACCTATTCTTGATCGTAATTTGGTTCTACTCACGGTAGTCAATACAAAATCTCATGGAACCATCTTTCTTCTTCACAAAGAGAACGGGAGCACCCCAAGGCAAGGCACTCGGTCGAATGAAACCCTTTTCAATCATATCATCAAGTTGCTTCCTTAACTCTTTCAATTCGGTTGGAGCCATATGGTATGGAGCTTTAGCTATGGGTCCGGATCCGGGCAGAAGATCAATGGAAAACTCAACATCACGCTCGGGGGGGATCCCGGGCAAGTCTTCAGGGATTACATCAACAAAATCACGAACTATAGGTACATCTTTAATCTTTGGTAAGGAGGTAGTTGTGGAAGTCACAAAACACAAGAGCGCTTGTTGACCCTTTCTTACCATACTCACTAACTTCATTGCAGAAATCAATTGCACACCCATTCGGGAATGAGATCCCTTATAGGTTATTCTAACTCCTAAAGGACTCTTTAAATAAATCTTTTGATCTCTACACTCGAATCTAGCATGGTACAACGCTAAGCAATCAATACCTAGAATTACATCGAACTCTCCCAGAGGAAGCTTAAGGAGATTAGCGGGAAAGATAGTACACGCAATAGAGATAGGGACATTAGGGTAAAGAGTAGAACATGAGATAATTTCTCCGGATGGTAAGGATATGGGAGTATCCTCACTAGAAGTAGGCTCGATGGTTAACTTATCAACATAAGTTGAAGACACAAAGGACGTAGATGCTCCGGTATCAAAAAGAATAAGACACGGTTGCTCTAAGATTGAGAACATACCCGTAATTATCTCCGGATGAGCATTGGCTTCGACTCGGCTTAGAACAAAGATAGATCCCTTAGATTTGGCAATTGGAGGGGGCAACTTCCGATCGGGGCAATCATCATAACGGTGACCACTCTTCTGGCAAAAGAAGCAAACATAAGGTCGGTTGAAGCATCCTACACCGGGGTGGCGTGGATGTCTACAATAGTTACAAAAGCAACCTTGAGCTTGAGCTTGAGGGGGAGCATAAGGCCTATGAACCACATTAGAAATAGCTCGGAGCTAGAAAGGAGTCCTTGCATTTGCATTTGGGGGAGGGTTGAATCTCTGCTTGTTAGCCTAAGCATTCGAAGACGAGGGAGTAAACGACCTTTTCCCATAGAAATTTGGCCTAGGTGCGAAGGAAGGAGGGGGACTCTTCATTATTGCTTCATCCTTGATGGCCTTCTTGGAGTTCTCGGCCCAAAGGGCATCATCATACAACTCTCCAAAAGAGGTAGAATTCCTCCTTACTTTGCTTTGGAGAAAAGCACTAAGCTTATTACGATAGAAAAAAGCTATGTCTTCATCATCCTTGATGAGCCTCGGTGCAAAGTGAGCAAGCTTGTTGAATTGAGTGGTGAACTCTTGAGCCGTCAAGTCACCTTGCTTGAAATCAATGAATTCCTTGAGCCTTTGTTTCTTGAGTTCCTTGGGATAAAATTGGCCTTCAACAAGAGCCTTGAAACATTCCCAATTGAAATCGGCTTCAAGAGTAGCCATGGGATTAGTAATCGCCCACCAATTGTCGGTTTCCCTCACAAGAAAGTGCTTAGCAATCCTCACCTTATCCTCTTCACTGACCTGGTAAAAGTCGAATTGCTTTTCCATCTCTCGAAACCACTCCGAAAGCTAGGTAGGGTCCGGTTCTCCACCATACGGCGTGATCTTGCTCCTAGCAATTTGGCTAGCCACCCAAGCATAGCCTCCTTGGTGATTGTCTTCTCTACGAGGAGGGACTTGGTCGGCGTGAGCATTTGCCGCATCTTGTTGATTCTTTAGAACTTGAGTAAGAGCTTCTAGAGCTTCTAGAATGACATTATCTACAACTCGAGGTCTAACCATCTACATAAGAGACAAAAACAAATCAAGTACACTTAGCATAAACTAAGAGACTACCAAGTAAAGTCCTTAATTTCTACCCATCTCTCATTTATTATTTCAAGGTCAAGTAATTTAAGTTTAGGGTTCACATGTGTGCGTCGGGAGCGTCATAGGCTCTGATACCAACTATGACAACCCTCGCGATAGCGGAAATAAAACATAACAAACATGCGATTTATATAGCGGAAAATACGGTATTTTTGAAACTTTTTACATGCCAAAATAAAAGTACGAGGAATGTCAAATAAAAACAAACTAAAGTAGAATATACTACAAAGAGACGTAGTCTCTCAAAACGTTATCAAATATCAAAGTTGTTAGCAAACTAGCTAAGAAACGTCTAGGGGTGAATCGTCGAGCCCAACGCCCGCTAGCTCACACCCGAACCGAAAAACAACAAGCAAAATCCATCCAAGCAACTTGTTCATCTATGAAAACATGAATGCCACAGTCAGTGGGGAGTAACTCCGTGTTCTCCCAGCCATATCACAAATAACATACTTTAATGGTAATACACAATTAGAAGCATGCATATATATATACATGTGAATTACGAGAAAGATAAATAGGCATGTCAATATATAAAGATATAGGTGCATAAAGTACAAAACGGTAAGCATCATATTATAGATAGACTCGGGGAAGAAACCCTTAGGCAACTATATACTCACTAGGGCTTGCATCTCACCGATAGCGGCATATACTTGATAAGATAGAGACTCGACATATAAACCACGCCAAGTCATCCAACGGTCACAAATAATCAACATATAATCATCCATCCAAACGTACGAATACGGTGACAATATCTCTCACGGTATTTGACACGCACTAGCACCATGTACATATCAAGTATGATCAATTCGCATCCACGGGATAATAATATCTGATAGGACGACGATAATAATATCTGATCCTAGTCTAAACCTGGCCAGACTCTCGGAATAGACATGTTCCGATTCGACATGCGATAAACATTTCGCATCCAAGACTCGGTCAAACAAATAAGTCGAGTACCCCAAATCCGGTCAACCTTCACGAAAGAGGCGGAAAGTGCACAAGCATCATAAACAAGCGGAAAGTATACAACATTTGACGGCCGGGTCCATCAACGCAATGCGTTCGCCTCCCAACAACGTCGTCATTGTGGGAAATATCTGTATATTTCATACATTAAATTAAAGGATTATAACGAAATTATAATATATGAAATACGAGTCATAAACGAAAAGCATAAAGATTAGAATCAACCTTTGGTCCTAGCAATATGGCCTAAGAACAAATATCGAGATCGATATTCTCCTAATCGTTGCACCCAAGATGCTTTGAGATATGCCTTTTCTAGTGCTAGAAAGAATACAAAAATTACTGATGATTTTTGTGTCAACTTATGAATGATGAATCATGTAGAGAAGAGGAGTTTATATAAGACTCTCCTCCTCCTTTTTTGGCCGTGCAAGTAGAGGACTAGTAGAGGGAGGAGTCTCCCTTTTTTTCTTCTACTTGTTTTAGGAAGTATAGTCAAGATAGGAGTCTTCCTTCTTTTATTTATTTAACGTATAATATGTGTATGTATTATTATAATATATACGTCAATTATAAACATCGTATATTTATAATTTGCTAATTAAATATAACAGTTTATATTTAATTACAAATTAACATTTAATTCGTTTAAGCTTACATTTTTTAATCGTATTAAATAATTACATTATATACATTAATTAGATATAACAGTTTATATTCAATTACGAATTAACATTTAATTCGTCTCAGCTAGTATTATTTAATCGTATTAAATAATCGTATCATCATTACATTGACTAACCTTTTAGTCATATATATCGACTAACCTTTTAGTCATATAAGGCATCAATATGATCATATTGTTCATATAATCATATCTCTCAAACACATCCTTTAGGTGTGACTTTTAGTGACCAGTTGATCACCGCCATTAAAATGACAATAACGTCAAACTTCTAGCAAGCCAACCGTTATCGATAAACGTTAATCAACTGATAAGAATACTAAGTATACCCTGTGAATCTATAAGAGATTTATACACGTTATCACACTAACTGTGGAGGACAATAGCTCCAACAAACTCCCACTTGTCCTTACAAGTGTATGTGCGATAACCGATTCTCATATCCAAAATTTCTCCCACTCAATATAAAACAATTTGCAAAGTCCGTATTTACAAAGGTCGTATTTTACAAGTGATCAATATCAAGAGTGGTTTTCCCAACTAGAGAGTAACTCAACTGATAAACGAATCATTATTCGAGCATGGCCACGCATTTCAGTTACAACTCCTTGAGTGGCCCTGAGAAATAACAAAACCTGATAAAGGTTGGATATTTTCTTCACCTCGAATCCTGCAGATACAAGCACAGTATGAAATGACCCAGTAAAAAGCTTTTTACCCTCCTGTTAAGGCCGAACATGAGAAAGAAACTAAAGTCACCCAAAAACTGCCTTAATCTCAAGAGACAGTCGATAGTCAAAAGAATCGACTCTAGGAACACTATGGACGTCCAATCCACGACTTGACACTAAATGTTTTTACACATTTAGGACTCCATAACGTTGTCACGATGTCCTACGAGGTATCTTTATAACTCGTATCTGTGATCGATTAGTCAACCGTTTGAGTTATGGCTCGTTGAACCACCATCAATCAACTTCACAAAATAAATGCCAGAGTTATCAGCTCATTTGGGCGATTACGGACCAAAACAAATATAATGTAATTCAGTTCACTTTGTGGCGTTCAATGTTGTCGTACAATCCACATAAAAAACAAAATATGAAACACTACGATGATGTTATAAATAGTATATGAAAAAGAGACATTTATCTAATCCATATAAACAACTACTACAACTCAGGAAGACGTTTAATTCCCATGGAAATAATGTGCCCTTGAGGCTTATCATATTTTAACGGTTTAGTGAGAGGATCCGCGATGTTGTCATCCGAAGCAATCTTGTCTATCACTATCTTCTTTTGCTCCACGTAATCTCGGATCATGTGAGCCTTCCGAAATACATGTCTAGACTTGTTGCTAGACTTAGGCTCCTTAGCTTGGAAGATGGCACCTCTATTATCACAATAGATGGTGATTGGGTCGTTCGAACTAGGAACTACGGTTAGTCCTTGTAAGAACTGATGCATCCATATAGCTTCCTTTGCAGCTTACGAAGCGGCATAGTACTCGGACTCAGTTGTAGAATCTGCTATAACACTTTGTTTGGAACTTTTCCAACTGACCCCAGTGCCATTAAGAGTAAAGACGAATCCAGACTGAGATTTCGAGTCATCTTGATCCGTTTGGAAGCTAGCATCTGCGTAACAGATTGCGCATAGCTTAGTATCTCCTCCATAAGTCAATACCCAATCCTTAGTCCTTCGTAAGTACTTAAGGATATTTTTAACAGCCATCCAGTGTGTTTCACCTGGATTGCTTTGGTACCGACTCGTCATACTCAATGCATATGCCACGTCTGGACGTGTGCATATCATGGCATACATGATCGATCCTATGGAAGATGCATAAGGAACACGACTCATGCGCTCGACCTCTTCCAATGTCTTGGGTGCCTGAGTTTTACTCAAATGCATCCCAGAAATCATTGGAAGGTACCCCTTCTTGGAGTTGGTCATGCTGAACCTTTCAAGAATCTTATTTATATAAGACTCCTGACTGAGTGATAACATCTGTCGTGATCTGTAACACCCGCAAATGTACCCTATTTTAATAGTAAAAATATTTTACGGATACTTTTCAGCGAAATTTAGTTTTAGTTTAGAATTAAATTTTCCGAGTCGGATTTAGAATTTCCGAGTTCGTATTTGGATTTTTCGCGAGATTTCAAGTGAATCCCGTCTTAAGCCATCTTTGACTTTTGTTGACTTTTTCAACTCACCTTTCATATACTCCCTCCTAAACCCTAACTCCCTCACACAACTCAAATAATTCCTTCTTCTCTAAGAAACCCAAAACCTTGCCTCCATTTTGATCCAAGCTTAGAATCGTCATATCTCGCTCATTTCTTGCTCAAATTCATGTAAGTTCGTCTTATTCTTCCCCTCTCAACTTCCTCTATCCGTATTGGTAATAAAATTACCGTATTTCTCGCTTTTCAATTTATCCGTCTTTCTTAAAGGTGAATTATATTCATCTTTTGTTATCTAATTGTAGGTGGAGACTTTCTAGAAGTCGATTAAAGACGCGAAAAGGTAACGGTGAAGGGTTACTCGATATAATTTACGTGTTTTCATGTGTTTTCTATGTTAGAAATCGTATTTAGATTAGGATTAGTAATCATAGGAATTGTGCTGTTGATGATGGTTGTTGTTAGTTGATAATTGATATGAGAATTGATGAATATTGATGATAGCTGATATTTGTGTTGTGCCTTAGTGAAATTGTGGAGATTCGTGTGACTCGTGCCTGCCCGACCAGGACGCTGGCAGCGTTCCCTGGACGCTGGCAGCGTCATGGGGCGCTGGCAGCGTCGTGGGGCGCTGGCAGCGTTACGCGCGGCCGACTGCAGTTTTCCTGCACTGACCCCTTTTCATAAAATGATCATATCTCCTTCTTTACTTGCTTTTTTTGGGCTTGTGACATTTCGTTGGAACCGTAAGAGGATAAGCTATCACCTCCATTTGGAATTTCTGCATTTGCATGTCTAGAAATCTAGTTATGACCGTTTGAAGTGGACCCTTGTTTTAGTTGGTTTCCAAACAACGTTGTTTTGGAGATGTGATCTATGTTTTTATTCATTATGCTTCATAAACTTGTTCTAATGCTTATGTATCATGTATTGATTCATTTTTATCATATTTAAGTTTATATAATTCCCTATTCTCATGTTTTGTGACGGTTTTTGATATGTCCCACTTTGAGTCGGTTTTTACAAATGTTACGTTTTGAGCACTATTTTGTTATGTGCTTCGTACTCTCATTTCCTTGGCTACCTCCACATTCCTAAGGCTGGAATGTCGGAACAGGGAGGTATCCTACTGCTTAATTGCATGTGTTAGTGGGCATATGACGACGTTGTTGGGAGGCGAACGCTTTGCGTTGATCGACCCGGCCGTCAAATGTTGTGTACTTGCGAGGTGGTTTTATTTGCATGTCGCGTACCGCTTGTTATGTGGCTTGAGCTCTTTTCCGCCTCTTTCGTGAATTTTCGACCGAATTTGGGGTACTCGGCGTCTATGATTGACCGAGTCTTGGATGCGAAACGTTTATCGCATGTCGAACCGGAAAATGTGATTTCGGGATTCTGGCCAGATTTAGACTAGGACCGGGTATTTATATCGTCGTCCTACTGGAGGAAATTAGTCCACATATACAAAATGTGATCGTGTATGCGTTCAGGTAAATGTTTATCTCGTGGATGCCTTTTAATCATACTTGCCATGTACACGGTGCTAGTGCGTTTCATTTACCGTGAGAGATGTCGTCCTTGTGTGGTTGTATTTGGGTGCGTGATTACATGATTGATTATTCATGGTCATTGCATGACTTGGCATGGTTTGTTTGTCGAGTCTCAATCTTATCAAACTTATACCGCTAACGCTGAGATGTAAGCCCTAGTGAGTGTATTAGGTTGCCTAAGACTGTCTTCCCCGAGTCTTTGTATAACATGATGGATTCGGGCTTGTACTTCTTATGCTCTTATCATTATATATTGAATTGTCTATCTATCCTTATCGTATTTCACATGTATATCTATATATGCATGCTTCTATTTTGTATTTCCTTTTATGTACGTTTAATGTGATATGGCTGGGAGAACCCGGAGTTACTCCCCACTGACTGTGGCGTTCTTGTTTTTCATGGATGAACAAGTTGCTTGATTGGATTGCTTTTTGCTTATGATATTTTGGGTTCGGGTGTGAGCTAGCGGGCGTTGTCCCTGGAAGATTCACCTCTAGACGATTTTAGCTAGTTTCTAATAACCTTGTCTTTTGTTAACACTTTGAGAGACTACGTCTCTTGTGGTATTTTTATTTGGTTTGTAATATTTGACACTCCTCGTATTTCTATCTTGCATGTATAAAAAGTTTTTAAAATACCGTATTTCCGCTAATTATATCACATGCTTGTATGTTTTATTTCCGCATTCGCGAGGGTTGTCACAGTTGGTATCAGAGCTTTATCGCTCCCGACGCACACACGTGAATCCTAAACTTAAACTACTTGACCTTGAAATAATAAATGAGAGATGGGTAGACTTAAGGACCTAAGGTGGTAGTCTTTGGTGTACTTGATGTTTGTTAGGTTCTAACTTGGTTGTTGATTGTGTTGAGTGAT
Source organism: Heliosperma pusillum (assembly GCA_022085475.1). Taxonomy (NCBI): domain Eukaryota; kingdom Viridiplantae; phylum Streptophyta; class Magnoliopsida; order Caryophyllales; family Caryophyllaceae; genus Heliosperma; species Heliosperma pusillum. Next base: position 9,658 of record JAIUZE010028785.1, read on the forward strand.
GTTATGTTTGTTTGTATCTACCGTTTTGAGGAGGATCATGTGTTACCTAGAAGAAGTATCCTTTACCGAAGATTGAAGTTTGACAAGCCAAATTGAAGTATATTTCTTCCTCATCGATGATTTCTCTCGTCCTTAATGTATCATGCTCTCTTCCTTCTATCTAAGTCCTTCTTTCTCTTCCAACTTGTTTGCCTCTTGGAAATTATTCTTGCTAGTTCCTCCATCTTACCAATAGTACCCTCAACTTCCTCGTCTAACATTTTCGTGGATGCCATACCCATTTGTTTGTGGTATATTATACTTGGTCGGAAGAACTTTGAATTTTGTGGAATATTAGTGTTTGTTAGAATGAATTTTGTGATTTGAGGAAAATGGAGTAGATCTAAATTCACCCTATGATGATGATTGGTTGTAACTCTAAGGACTAATGTGTTGATAGTTCATGGTATTTGATGATTTTAATGCTTGATGCTTGCCATAACTAATGTGTTGATAGTTCATGGTATTTGATGGTGTAAGGTTGAATGAGTTGG
>JAIUZE010028786.1:0-10299 GCA_022085475.1 Heliosperma pusillum
ACATCAAAGATCTCACAATATAAAAGAGGTTGTTGTGGCATCTCATTTCTCTTTGTCAAATTCCCCACCCTTTGACATCGGTCACAAGTCTTTACAAATTTGTGGGCATCTTTAAAAAGGCTTGGCCAAAGGAAACCGCATTCAAGCACTTTTCTAGCGGTTCTTTGTGGCCCAAAATGTCCTCCACAAGCATAGTCATGACAATGATGTAAGATGGAAGGGATCTCACTCTCGGGCACACATCTTCTCAAAAGTTGATCTTGGCAAAACTTCCACAAATAAGGATCATCCCATGTATAGTACTTGGCATCGGATTTGACTTTGCTCTTTTGATGAGAAGAGAAATGGCTTGGGAGCCGCTTTGTCACCAAATAGTTGACCATGGTAGCATACCATGGCTCCTCCACTTGTATAGCATAAAGTGACTCATGAGGGAGACCTCCTTCAACCTCCTCAAGAGGGCATGATGGTCGTCCTTCATGGTTTAGCCGGCTCAAATGATCCGCCACCACATTCTTCACCCCTTTCTTGTCTTTTATTTCCACATCAAACTCACTTAGAAGAAGAATCCATCTCAACACCCTTGGCTTTGCATCCTTCTTTGCCACAAGGTATCTAATGGCGGCATGATCGGTGTAGATGATCACCTTTGTGCCCAAGAGATAAGACCGGAATTTTTCTAGAGCATAAATCACACCAAGGAATTCCGTCTCCGTCGTGGAATAGTTCTTTTGAGCATCATTCAAGAGGGTAGAAGCATATTGGATCACATGGGGTCCCTTGTCACTCTTTTGACCCAAAACCACTCCCAATGCATAGTCACTTGCATCGGTCATGATTTCAAATGGAAGATCCCATCGTGGTGCGTGAATAATTGGTGCGGTGACCAATCTCTCCTTCAAGTCATTGAATGCTTTCCTACATTTGTCATCAAAAACAAATTCCGCTTCTTTGTGCAAAAGCTTGCATAAAGGGTTAGCAATCTTGGAAAAATCCTTAATAAATCTCCGGTACAAACCGGCATGTCCTAGAAAAGACCTAATGTCTCGGGTGTTAGAGGGATAATATAAAGTTTTTATGAGGTCAACCTTAGCCTTATCCACCTCAACCCCCCTTTCCGACACTACATGTCCTAAAACGATGCCACTAGTCACCATGAAATGACATTTTTCGGAGTTTAAAATGAGATGAGACTCTGGGCATCGCTCTAAGACAAGAGCAAGGTGTTTTAGACATGCATCATAGGAGTCCCCATGGACGGTGAAATCATCCATGAATACTTCTATGATCCTTTCTACATAGTCGGAGAAAATACTTAACATGCACCGTTGAAAAGTTCCCGGGGCATTGCACAAACCAAAGGGCATACGACGATAAGCAAATGTACCAAATGGGCATGTGAATGTGGTCTTGACTTGGTCCTCGGGTGCGATTGGAATTTGAAAATACCCCGAGTAACCGTCAAGGAAACAATAGAAAGCTTTCCCCGCTAATCTTTCTAACATTTGATCAATAAATGGTAGCGGGAAATGGTCGTTCAATGTTACCGCATTCAAGCGGCGGTAGTCAATACACACTCTCCAACCGGTTTGTGGTCGGGTGGAGACCAAGTCTCCTTGTGCATTCTTGACTACCGTCACTCCTCCCTTTTTTGGTACGACTTGAGTTGGGCTAACCCAACGAGAGTCGGAAATAGGGAAAATGATACCCATTTGCAATAGCTTAATTACCTCTTCTTGCACTACCTCCGCCATGGGTGGATTGAGCCTCCTTTGGGATTGTCGGACCGGTTTGGCATCCACTTCAAGCCGTATCTTGTGCATGCAAGTCACTGGGCTTATCCCTTTTAGGTCCGCTATGCTCCACCCAAATGTTTCCTTATGCTTTTCAAGTAGTGATACCAATTTGTCTTCTTGGTCCTCGGTGAGTGTGCTTGAAATGATAAGTGGTAGGGTGTTCTTGTCCCCTAGAAAGATGTACTTCAAATGGCTTGGGAGGGTCTTCAACTCGACCTTAGGAGGTTGGATAATGGAAGGGAGGGGCTTGTGGAGTGGAATACTCAAGGCAAACAACTCGGACAAGTTCGCCAGTGCAGGACGCAGGCTGCGTCCAGTGACGCAGGCTGCGTCGTACGACGCAGGCTGCGTCGTGTGACGCAGGCTGCGTCGTGTGACGCAGGCTGCGTCGTGTGACGCAGGCTGCGTCGAGCACTGCCTTGCCCTGTTTTCAGCATCTCTATGACGTTGAGCTCCTCATATGTTTCTATGGGCTCTTCCCTCTCCAAGTCTTCAAGACATTCCTGCACATCAACGGCCAACAACAAGCGCAAACCTTCCTCTTCCATGGGGTTAGTTAAAGCTACCTCGAGTGGGTCTCTATCACAAAGTTTATACATTTGATTCACTAATGGCTCAAAAATATCCAAGAAGAAACAAGATTTATGGTCACTCGGGTGCCTCATGGAGTCATATATATTGTAAGTTAATCGTTTTCCTTCAAAATCCATAGTCAAGCACCCGTTTGAAACATCGATCTTGGTATTTGAAGTTTTCATAAACGGCCTACCAAGAAGGAGAGGGGTGGCACTAGAGCTAGATTCCATATCTAAGACGTAGAAATCCGCCGGAAAGACAAGATTATCGACTTCCACTAGTACATCCTCTACCATGCCCTTGGGGGAAACACTAGACCTATCGGCAAGTTGAATGACTACCCCGGTCTTAGACAAAGGTCCTAAACCTAGGGTCTCATAAATAGATAAAGGCATGACGTTTATAGAAGCCCCAAGGTCTAGTATGGCACGTTTAAAACTTTTCCCCCCAATAGTGCAAGGAATAGTGAACATGCCCGGGTCTCCACATTTCTTTGGTAAATTTTGTTTGAAAATGGCCGACACATGTTCACTCACCCTAACCTTATGGGTTCCCTTCTTTGGATTTCTCCTAGGTGTGCAAAGTTCTTTCAAAAACTTTACATACCTAGGGACACTATTCAACAAGTTAAGAAGCGGGATGTTTACCTCACATTTCCGGAAAGTCTCATATAAGTCATTCTCCTTGGCATATTTCCTTGTGCTTATCAAAGCACTAGAAAATGGGACTTCCGGTATGTACTCCCCCACTTCATCATCTTCAATAGTGTCTTTGCCCTTCCTTGAAATGTCTCCCTTGGGGTCCTTGCTTGTGGATCCCCCTTTATCATCCTTCGATATCTCTTCTTGACCAACCACCAATTCTCCTTGGTCTTCAATCTCCAAAGTTTCCATCTCAAGATTCTTCATCTTTTCCTTTCCTTTTCCAAGGGGGTTTACTTCCAACTCTTTGCCTCCTCTCAAGGTCATGGCACTAGCATTTTCCCTATGTGGGGGAATGGTTTGAGATGGGAATCTTGTGGAGCTTGAGGCTTGGGATTTTGACAAATTTGAGGCCATTTGGGATAGTTGGGCTTCCAAGTTGTTCACCCTAAGGTTGTTAGCCTCCCTATCCTTCCTCGCTTCCTCTCTATCCCTCCTTGCCTCCTCCCTATCCTTCTCTTGATTGGCAAGAAGTGTTTGCAAGATGTCACTCAAGTTCCCTTGAGAAGAAGAATTCCCTTGATTTGGACTTTGGTTTGGTTGTCTTTGGGATTGAGAATTATTTGGAAAATTTGAGTTGTTGGGTCTTGGGTTGTTGAAATTTCTTTGGGGATTTTGGTTGAAATTTGAGTTTCGGTTTTGGGTTGGATTTTGGGCTCTCAAGTGATTGAATTGACCATTTTCAAAACTCTTTGATTTGTCTCCTCCCCACCCCAAAAGATCACGATTTCCCACTTGGTTATACATTCCTCCACCACTTGGGTTTCTAGCATTGTAGTTACCATACCCCATGGCATTGACACTCTCCATGGTGGCTCCTTGCTCAATCATGATGTAACATGTATTTGTAGCATGGTCACCTCCACAATAAGAACATTCAAGTGATTCGGGGTGTTGAGAAAATGAATTACCTTTGTTAACAACCAAGTTGGATACCAAGCTTTTAAGTTCACCCATCTCTTGCATGAGTTTGTGATTTTGAGAGGCATGAGAATCTTCCATGGAAGAAACATTTCTAGAGCTTCCTCCCCTTTCATTCTTCCTCCCGTAGCTTCTTGTGTTCATAGCCAACGTCTCAATAATGTTGTTGGCCTCGGCCACATTAAGTGTATCAATGCCACCTCCGGTGGCGGCTATAATCATCCGTTGGTCATTTTGGCATAATCCTTCATTGAAGGCCGTCAATAAATCGTCACCCGACATTCCATGATACGGGCACCTTGCCACGAGGCTTTTGAATCGCTCCCAATAGTCATAGAGAGTTTCCCCCATGTCTTGCTCAATGGTAGTGATGAGCTTCTTTGAGTGGTTATGCCTCGAATCCGGGGAGTATTTCTCAAGAAATTTCTTCTTCAAACCCACCCAAGTATTGACGGAATGGGCCGGAAGACAAAATAACCATTCCTTAGCGGCATCTTGTAGAGAGAATGGAAATGCCCTAAGTTTAAATTGGTCTTCGGTCACTCCTTGAGGGATGGCCCCTTGGCATATCATGTGAAAGTCGGCCAAGTGCCTATTGGGATCATTCCCCACCATTCCATGAAATCTTGGCAAATTATGAACAAAGAACCCTTTTAGCTCGAAATTTACATCCCCCATGGGAGGGTATGCGATACACAACGGTTGCTCTTCATAGTTTCTTGCCCGGATCTCACCAATAGTTCTATTATCTTCCATTTCGGGTGGGTAGATGATGTTCAAGGGTGGTGGTCTCCTAGGTGGTGATCTAGGTGGTGACACAAACACTTGTTCTTGTGGTTCTTGAAATATATTGTTCTCAAACTCCTCTTCACTAGGCTCCCTCCAAAAGGGTCTCCTATAGAGGGGATTCGAAAACAACCAATTGGAAATGCTACTAGAAGCCGGGTCAATGTCTTGGTCACCAAGTCCCTCTTGTGACCTAGGCATAAACTCTAAAACACTTCAACAACACAATTAGTAACTTCAACACCAAGTAACCTACAAACAATACAAAAAGAAATATTTGAAAAATAATCTAAACAAAGTATGACACTAACAAGAGTTCAAATTCGATATTAGCTATATTGCCTTCCCCGGCAACGGCGCCAAATTTGACGAGCTATTTTACGGTGTCGTTAAATCCGCAAATTAGCTAAATCAAATAACAATTTATAAAGCCAAATCTAGACTCAAACCAACCTAAGTAAAGGGTAGTAAGGGTAAGACAAGGATCGAACCCAAGGGAAGGCGATGAAGGCTAAAAATCTAATCTAGACTCTTGCTAAAAACCGATTAAACAAATTAATTAATCTAACCACAAATTAAAACACTAATTGAAACAAAGACTTGAATTACTTACAAACTATGATATTCACAATGGAAAACATGTAGGAAAAACACAAATGGAAAAAGTTTTTCATGAGAATTGATTATCAAGTCTAAAATTACTAACAACAACTAAATACTCAAAGATTCAAATATGGAGAAATAACTTAGTGCAATTATCCCAAGTTCCCCACAATTAACAAAGTAAAGATCCCTCCTTTCCTCCTTTCTCTAACTATCTATTACAAACTTCTAAAAACTAGCCACCAATGAATTAAACCATCCATAAATGACTCAATACAACTAAACCCATACTTATTAAAACATAAGCATAAATAAAGATGCAAGCTTTAAGCACAAAACCATAGAAATATGCTAGAATCATGTAATAAAACATTAAACCATGTTCTAAATACACAATAACCCAATTTCCATTCAAAAGATTCCAACTTTTAAACCAAAGTTACAATCTTTCAAAGTTGCTTCAACAAATACCACGACAAATCAACCAAATTCATCAAGACAAAGCAATTTAATCAAACAAACAATTACTAAGATGGTTAGTCTTAACAACAATTCATTTAACAATGAAATTCAAACATAGGAAAATGGAATTAAATAGAGAAGGAAGGATTAAAAAGGTCTTACAATGCTAAAAGGGAAGAACTTGTTCAAACTACACTAAGCAAAAGGAGATTAGCTACCCATAGTCTTCATATTACAACCAATTTCTAAGTAAAAACCCATTACAAGAGCCAAAGTTGAAGAACAAAAAGAGAGAATTCTAAGGAAAATATAATATTTCAATGTATGAATGCTTGATGCCCTCTCTCTCTTCAGTCTTCTTCTTTTATACCCTTGGTCCGAAAACCTAGGGGCCTTGAAAGGTGGGCTTCCAAAAGACAAGACGAGAAAACGAAGAAAACCCGTGCTGAGAGATGACGCAGGCTGCGTCCTACGACGCAGGCTGCGTCGAGCGCTGCCAAATTTTTCCTTTGCTTTCCTTCTTGACTTTCGTTGACCCCATGGACATTGACCCCGCCTTGACTTCCATTGACCCATTGGGCTTTGTCTTCAAACCTTGGTGATTCATTGCTAGCCCACTTCAAGTTCCGGGTTTTTGGGTCTCGGGTTTTCGGGTTTGACTTTTATTGACTTTCGGGATTTGACTCTCAAAATTGACTTAAAATACTAAATACTAACATTATTACAAAAACTAAAATTAACATAAAACATAGCTAATGACCCGTAAAAAGTAGAACGAAAGACTCTAAAAAATTACTACTAGACACGACAATATTTGACGTTGTCAGCTCACATTGAGGACAATGTGATGTTTAGCTTGGGGGAGGGATTGCATTTTTCCCATTTTCAAATTTTGAATAAAAAAGAGAAGATTTTAGAGAGAAATTTTCAAATTTTGAACACAATTGAATACTTTTCATGCTTTGCTTGCTTATTTATTATGCTATCATGTTACATTTCCCAAACTTAGAACTTAGAGCTTTCAAAAGATAATGATTCAATATTTATTGAATTATGCATACATGGGGAAGTCTTGTACACAGTAGGCATGTAATGAATCTATAGATGAGTACGCTTGATCTTGACATTTGGCAAACTACATATATTGTAAGGTAGAACCTCCTTAGACTGGTACATTCATACCCAGTCTCATCTAGGTGTGTGTAGTTCTACTTGTGATGTGTGCCATGTCAAAACGCATAAGTATGGTTCTCATTTCATTTCTATAAGCATTGCATTCATGATTCACTAAGATTTGAAGCCTTTTTCACTTTAATTTGCCCCTCAAAATTAGCCCCTTCATACAATTGTTTCACAAAATAATAGCTACATACAAAAACTGCCTACCTTTTGAGCTAGTAGCTAGACTATGGTGTATGGGTGCTCTTTTGAGAAGATTTTGTTCCTTAATGACAAAGTGAATTTGGAGAACGAAAAATATTCAAGAAGTGATTTTCAAAAGAAAAGAAAAGAAAAGAATAAAATAGAGAAAAAAAAAGAAAAAGAAAAAGAAAAAAAAAAGAAAAGAAATGAGAGAAGAAGTTGTGAGTATCTCCTCAAAATGTCAAATCAATAGAAGGAGTTTACCCTTGTGTTTCGTGTGTAATAAGCCAATCCGTTACTTCTGGCTTCATTTTTCGTCTTTTGGGAGTTAACCGAAAGTTTGGATTGAGTATTCATTTATCATTGGTCAGTTGCTAGCTCATTCTAACCTTCACATGACCATAACTATTTGTCCACCTTTCACCCATTTCCCAAAGCCTTCTTCTTATTTTTCGGCTTCTTTTCTATGTGCATTGTGATCTTTGACTTGTGTTTTGAATTGTTTACCATATTAGACTGCGGACACATTTTCATAAGTCGTAGATAGGTGAGTGTCTCAAAAACATTTACGCATAAAGAAATCATCTTTTTACATACATTGAGTGTTCGAGTGTACCGTAAGAGTCCATTTGTCAAAAGAGCATGCAAGAGCCGAAATTCTTTAGTGAAATTCTTTGTGCTACGCCGTTATGTAAATCTCAGCCATGTTTATGTATCATTCTTGCCCACGTTGTTTTAGGGTTATGATTCATTATGTTTTCAAAGTTTTACGTTGAGATTTGATTCTTGATGGTGTAGTAGCCAATGCTTTCAACCTTGTGTTGGAGCCAGTGTCCTCCACAGTTAGTGCAATAACATAAATAAATCTCTGTAGGTTCACAGGGTATACTTTGTATAATAATCAGTTGATTAACGTTTATCAATAACGGTTGACTTGCTAGAAGTTTGACGTTATTGTCATTTTATTATGGCGGTGATCAACTGATCCCTATAAGTCACACCTATAGGATGTGTCTGAGAGATGTGATTATATGAATAATATAGTCATATTTATGCCTTATACGACTAAAAGGTTAGTCGATGTATTTTACTAAAAGATTAGTCAAAAATGATGATGATAGACGGATTAAACTGTTAATTCGTAAATTGAATATAAACTGTTATATTTAATTAATGTAAATAATGTTAGCTTAAACGAACTAATCAGTTAATTCGTGATTAAATATAAACCGTTATATTTACTTAAGCAAATGTATTACTCGTAATAATTATTGTAAATATTGTCAGACATGTATTAATAAATCGACTGCAAAAGGTTGAGTGGACTTATTAATAAGATGACGATATTAGTGACGATAATTATAATAATACAATGGATGTTATTTAATAGAGGTGTCCGAAAAATATGAAGCAATAAATGGATATATCTATTCGGTCCAAATCGGTTTGGAAAGGATCCAAATTGCAATTTCTTATTTTAAGAAAACCTAGCTAGAGAATAAAAAGAGTACAAAAAGAAAATAGCTAGGTTTTTTTGCTATGTGAGTGACGGCACAAACAAAAGGACTAGGGTGTTTTTTTCTCTTAATTTTTCCTCTCTAGATCTATCATCAAACCTCACATAAAATTAGCGGTAATTTTGTATAATCGTTCTAGCACGATTAAGGCATATCAAGGAGCATTTTGGGTGCAACTAGTAGGAGATATCATACTTTTGATATTGTTCTTAAGCCAATTTGCAAGGACCAAAGGTTGATTTTTATCTCTTATTCATATTGTTTTTTCATATATGACTCGTTATTTCGTATCTTATAATTTTGTTATAATCCTGAAATTTAGAGGTGAAATATACGGATATTTTCCCACAGGTGGTATCAGAGCATAAGGCTACAAAATTATATTTTATGAATTTCATATTATGGATTTTGCATCTTGTTTTGCGTCGAAAAAAAATTTTTTACAACGGACTGTTTTTTTTTTGTGCCGTGTAGTTTTTTTTTTCGCCTTCGATTTTGGTTGTTCTTGTTCCATTTGATTTTTCATATTGGTATTTTAATCGGTTAGAATAATCATATGAAAAATTTGTAGATGTTTGATTTAATAAAGATTAAATTAAAACGTAAATGGATTCGTTTTGTTGATGAGATTAAAAATTTGTTTTTTGTGCTATATAGTTTTTAGCATATACGATTGATCTTGTTTCATTAATTAATATGCTAATCTTGTTCTAATAGCAACCATAAACGATTTCAATTCATCATAGTTTTTTTTTTTTGTTAATTGAACCAAAAAAAAAAAAACAAACGGGAAAAAAAAAAAATTTGCTGCTGTTCTGTGAACAGTACCAGTAGTACTGTTTTCGAAAAAAAAAAAAATTTTGCTGCTGTTTTGTGAACAGTACTAGTACTGTTGTTTTCGAAAAAAAAAAAAAAAATTGCTGCTGATCTGTGAACAGTACCCGTACTGCTGTTTTCGAAAAAAAAAAAAAAATTTCTTGGCTGTGAACAGTACCCGTACCGAAAAAAATTAATAATTTTTTTTTTTCGTTTGTTGTGAATCGGTTCGCAATTATAAGATACCTAATTATTTTAAAGCGGTTTTGTGACACCCTCAAATTTGCGGAAAGAAAAAAAATAATTTAAATACATAATGAAGGTGTCTGAAATAAAAAGGGTCATTATAATACAGAAATAATATTCTACAAAAGAAATATACAAGACGGGAGACATATCTCCCGTATAAATACGGAAATAAAAGAGTGTATAATAATATACAAACTATGAACCGAATATAGGTCCAAGGTAAATACTTCGCTCGCTAGCTCGTCAATGTACCCAAAGTATGCATCACAAACTGCCAACCGCATTAAATATAAACACGGAAGCCACAGTCAGTGGGGAGTAACTCCGAGTTCTCCCAGCCACGAAATGTCGAGTTTAATCAAACATGAATAACATAAAAGCAATGTATATGGAAAATACAAAACTTAACATATACGATATGATTTTCATGTTATGAAACAAATAACTAACATATAACCTAGCATATGAAAGCGATCATGTGAATCTGATAATAATCTATAATACGAGGTA
>JAIUZE010028787.1:0-18319 GCA_022085475.1 Heliosperma pusillum
CCATATCTACTCAAATCGTCTCTGAAAGTGCTAAAATATCTATAGCCATCTCTAGCGTTGATTGACATAGGTCCACACACATCAGTATGTATGAGTCCTAATAGGTCAGCAGCGCGCATTCCAACACCTTTGAATGAAATTCGAGTCATTTTGCCTATGAGACATGATTCACACGTGCCAAAAGATTCATAGTCAAATGGGGAGATAGTCCCATTATCAATGAGCTTTTTCACGCGTTTTTTCATTTATGTGTCCCATACGGCAATGCCATAGATAGGTTTGATCTTTGTCACCAACCTTTGCTTTCTTATTACTCACATGCATTATATCTTTGGTTTGATCTAAACCTAAATCCCATTCATGGAAATGCTTTACCATAATCATTTTCGGTTTAAACATAGAACTACCACTATTCTCCTTTATTACAAACTAAAAACCGTCCCTTATCAGTACGAAACGGAGAATATGTTTTTAGATAACTTGGTACACTAGTAACAGTTATTCAGAAATAACTCAAATCCACTCGGGAGTTGGATTACATATGTTCCCACTGAAACGGCAGCTACTCTTGCTCCATTCCCCCCTCGCAGGTCCACATCACCCCTTGCGAGAGTTATGATGTTTCTTAGGCCCTGCAAATGATTACACAGATGAGAACCACAACCAGTATCTAATACCCAAGTTCTGAAACTTGCATGGTTAATCTCAATCATATGAATAAAAAAAGAAGACATACCAACAGGAGAGACGCGGCCTGCTTTTATGTCCTCACGGTACACGGGGCAGTTCCTCCTCCAATGCCCAAGCTTGTGGCAAAGGTGGCACTCCACGTTACCTTCATCGCTCTTTGTCTTGCCTTTTGAGCTACCGCTAGTCTCACCAGGCCCACTCTTGCCTTGCCCTGGCCTTTTGAATTTCAGCTTCCCTACAGCTAGGTTGGCCTGAGCCTTGCCCTTACCTTTGCCCTTGTTTGCAACCATGAGAACGTCCTTTTTCAGACTCCCACTCAATTTCAGATCACTCTCGGTCTGTACGAGAAGTGAGTGGAGCTGATGAAGACTCTTCTTCATATCATTCGTATAGTAATTTGCCCTAAAAAGGGCAAAACCATCGTGAAGTGAATGAAGAACGCGGTCAATGACGATCTTCTCATCGATTTTGCAACCAAGTGCCTCCAGTTTCTCGACATTCTCAATCATATCAAGAATGTGTGGGCTAACTGCTTGGCCCTTCTGGAGTTTCGCTTCGAAGAAGCGACAGGTATGCTCATAGCTAACGATCCTCGGAGCTTTCGAGAACTCGTTAGAGAGCGTGGTGAAAATCTTATTCGCACCATGGGCAATGAATCGCCTTTGCAAATTTGATTCCATTGAAAAGATAAGTACGTTCTTTATCGCACCCGCCTCCATCATGAAATCACTATAAGCAAGTGATTCATTGGCTCCTGCATTGGGGCCTGGGTTGGGCGGTAGTGGCTCAATCAAGTACTTGAACTTACCGTCAGCAATGGCAGCATTCCGTAATGCCGCCTCCCAGTCCGCAAAGTTGGACCCGTTATTCTTCAGCCGCGTTGACTGATTCATATTGTCCATGAAAATCTTAAGCCAGGACTCACGTCCAAGCGTGGCACTTGGCATTGGGTCATCAGTATGGCCAGCCATTTGTTATTAGCAGTTATATCTGTATATAACGAATTCAAAAACTGTGAAAAAGAAAATAAATATGATAAGTATTCATCGTTTTAATTTTGAGTCTAATAAAAAACTGTTTAATGCTGATCGAGTCTGGCGCGGTCCCGATACAAAAATAATTTACCCAGACTAGGCCAACAACATAAGGAATGTAATTAAGGAAGTAGGGTGACGATCCTCAGGGAGTACGTGTTAACTATGAATTGCTATGGATTGGTTTTCATTTAAGTTCGAGTCACTTTAGGTAGTTTATCTAAACTATTAACATAAAATAATATGACAAGTATATAAATGACGATATGTAAATGACAAATATGTAAATTGCAAATGAAAAACTCAAAACAGAACACTTACCCGATCGGGTTGTCACATACCCGATCGGGGAAACCCTCTGATCCGAATAACAACAACTAAATTTTAACTAAAAGCGATATTTAAATGACAATATTGAAAGCCTAACTAACTAAACTAATATACTAGACAATAATAATAAAGTAAACTATCTAAGAACGGTAAAATAAAAAGACGATAAAGTAAACTATCTAAGAACGAGAATAAAAAGACGATAAAGTAAACTAACTAGATAACAACGAAATAAACTATCTAATACGGTAAATAAACTATTTAATCAAGTTGATATAGCGAAAGAGAAATACATGTAAAACTAATTAAAAGTCTCATAGATACCAATATTAGAATTACTAGGATTGTCTAGGCCTTGTAGCGGTATATTCCTTCCGGATTCGTACCGACCTTTTAGTGGGTCCTAACGTCCTTTCAGCATGGTTAAGTCACTAAACCCCTATTGGTAGTCCTAATTCCCATCCCAACTCTCGTTATAAAGATAGAAATGACTAATACAAACAATTGTTTATGGCCACTAAACATAGTTATAGAATTTGACACGGCCAAAGGAAGAAACAACTAGATGGTTCAATCGGTAACTACTCTTCTTTTAATTCATTTAACTCGTAAATCATTTCAAATATTACAACTCTATTTATTTTATTTACACAATGTTAATTTTACAATATTAGAATTAATCTAATTTATATGATCATGTGATTAAGTAAATTAACAAGAAAAAGATGTATGAAATTAAACTATGAAATATAAATACTAAAGTGATTATGGTGACTATATTAATAATGATTCTAATGATAATCTTTAGGATTATATGATTAGGTAAATTATAATGTGATATGCTAAATAATATTTCGGTTTTAACTAGATTGACTTTAGATTGGTTTCCTAACAACAACAATATTATGAAAATGATACTAGTGAGATTATAATTCATGATAATTAAAGTTGCATAAGTAAATCAAGATTAGAGAATTACCGTAATTGGAATATGAATATATAAGAATGAAAGTAAGAACAAATATCCAATAACAAAAGCTATGAAAACACTAGAGAAATACTAAGAAATAAACTATAAAAACTTGTAAGAAAGTGTGCTAAAAGATATTTAAAGATGATAATCAATATATATATATAAAAGAGGCTTTTTTTGAAGCACGTGAGTGGTTCCTTTTTTTAAGGGTCTTTTTAAATAAAAAATTTACTAATACAAGATAATAATTCAAAAATCTTTATTATTCATAATTATGATTTTTAATTATTTACGGAAAATGATCTTTTTGGAAACTCCAATACAATATAGAATTGTAAGTCCACTAAAATATCAAGTTTGAATTGTTCTATATTAAAAAAAAAATATTTCAAGAAAAAAACAGTTTTTTTTGGAAACTACACTACATACAATCTCACGTTGTATAATCAATCAATCAATGTATACAATATTTCTGACGTTGGAATTCTTCTTCAAACCAACTGCTAATGCATTATAATATGCATTATATTATAATCAATATATCAATATATATATATAAAAGAGGCTTTTTTCGAGGCACGTGAGTGGATCCTGTTTATAGGAACTCTTAAAATAAAAAATAAATTCATACATATACTTTCCAAGTTATGGTTGAACTCTTAGATTTTTATTATATTTTTTAAATTAATTATTTTCCTAATAATATTCTCAACTTTTCAACATTATATTCATACATATACTTTGTTGAACTCTTAATTTTTTTTATATTTTTTAAAATTATTTTCCTAATAATATTATCAACTTTTCAACTTTTTAGAAACTCTTTAAATAAAAATTAAATTCATAACTATTATTTGTCCCACATTGGAAAATAATGTAGATGTGCTGAAAATACTACATATAAATAGTAGAATTGCTCCACATTGGAAAAATAATAAAGTGGGTAATCCTATGATTATAAATAGGAGTCATCCTTAAACTTTATGTATCAACCCAAAAATTTTGAATCTCTTAAATATTGTCTTAGAGATCTCTTAAAAGTTTGTAGATGTGATGAATATACTATGTATAAATAGTAAAACTGTCCCACATCATAAAACTAACATAAGGTGGGTGATCCTATGATTAAATATATGAATCATTCTTGGATCTTATATAACAAACTAAAATCTTTTAAGTCTCTTAAGTATTGTCTTAGAGATCTCTTAAAAGTTTGTCTATTATTATCTTCACAATTGTTAAATTTACATCATTAAAAATTAATTTAAAAGGTATTATTAAAAATATTGAAGTATTGTAAAAAAAATTATGAAGATAATATAATTAGATTCGTGGTGAAAAAAAACCCTGCAAAGTATAGAAACTCATATTATTTGGACATATTTGGTGTAATTTTTAGTATATTATATGTCTACATTGAAAAATAATGTAGATGTGGTGAATATATTACCTATAAATAGTAGAATTGTCTCACATCATAAAATTATCGATCACAAGGTGGGTGATCTTATGATTACAAATAGAAATCATATTTGGAACTAAAGTTTCAACCCAAAATATTTTGAGCCTTTTACATATTGTCTTACAAAACTCTTAAAATTTGTATTATAATTTTCACTATAGTGAAATTTACCTCATTAAAATTTAATTTAGAAAAGTATCATAAATAGTAATTTTGATGGTAAACTATTTAATGTGTTATTTGTTCCACATATTGAAAAAAACAATGTAGGTATCGTGGCTCGTGAATATATACTACGTATAAATATCAAAATTTGTCCCACATTAAAAAATTATCATAAAGTGGAGTGATCATAAATATGATCATCGCACGAGCTTTTAAACTATTTTTTTATATTGTTATGTTAATAAATGACTTTAAAAATTTAATATATGACATTTAAAATATTTTTTTATTATTCTAATATTAATATAACAGTTTAGTAACAGTTAAGAAATAAATATTACTCCCTCCAATTCAATCCAAACTACCCACACCCTTTTGCATAAGTTTTAAGAAAATTGCTTTTGGTGAGAGTAATAAGGGAAAAGGATGAGAGAGGTAGTACATAAATTAGGTGAGGTATGTTATAAGAATGACAATTTTTGTAAATATAGGTATGTTATAAGGATAGAGTTGTCCTAATTTTACTCATTTATGGTATGAGTAGTTTGGATTGGATTGTCATAAAATGGAAGGTGGGTAGTTTGGATTGGATTGGAGGGAGAATATGAAAAAAGATGGTGTACTACTTAGTTTTTTATTAGTTCCACATTGAAGAATAATGTATGTGTGATGAATATATTACTTATAAATTGTAAATTGTCCCACATTGAAAAATTATTATAACATAGGGTGATATAACGATTATAAATATGAGTCATCCTTGAACTTAGGTATAAACCTACAATTTTTTTAAGTCTCTTAATCATTGTTTTTGATAACTCTTACCAAAATGGAATTATAATAGTCACAATAGTTAAATTTACATTATTAAAAATTAATTTAGAAAATTATCATAAATAATAATTTTGATGATAAACTACTTAATGTGTTATTAGTCTCACATTGAAAAATAATGTATTTGTGGAAAATATATATACTAAGTATGATTATAAATAGGAGTGATTTAGTCTCTTAAGTATTGGTTTAATGAACCTTTAAAATTTTGTATTATTAATTCCACAATAGTGAAATTTACATCATCAAACTTAATTTAGAAAATTTAGGAAAGTATCCTATATAAGTAATAATTTTTTTGGTGTACTACTTAATAAGTTATTTGTCCCACATTGAAATATAATACAAGTGTGGTAAATATATTACGTATAAATAGTATATTGTCTCACATCAGAAAATTATCATAAGCTATGGTGATCCTATAATTATAAATAAGATTCATCCTTGGAACTTAGATATCAACTCATAATCTTTTCAGTCTCTTAAATACTATCTTAGAGAGCTCTTAAAAATTTGTATCCACATTAGTGAAACTTACATCATCAAAAATTAATTTAGGAAAATAACATTAAAAAATAAAGTGAAAAATATTTTATTTATCTCAATATACATTTCCTATATTATATTCAAGTGTTGTTTATAATTTATATATAAAATTTTGTACATTCAATTCACAAAAAATATTGTGAAAATGAGTCATCTTTCAACTTAGATATTCACCCAAAATCTTTTGAATCTCTCAAGTATTATCTTTCATAGATCTTAAAATTTTGTATTATTATTTCTACCTTAATGAAATTTACATCATCAAAATTAATTTAGAAAGTATCGTATATAATAATTTTAATGGTAACTACCAAAATTTGTTATTTGTCTCACATTGAAAAGTAATCAAGTGTGGTGAATATATTATGTATAAATAGAAGAATTGTCCCACATCGGAGAAATATCATAAACTGAGATGATTACGCGATTATAAATAAGAGTCGTCCTTGAAACTTAGAGATGAACCCAAAGTCATTTAAGTCTCTCAAATACTCCCTCCGTCCCGGACATTTGTTTGCCTGTTTTTTTAGGAGTATTTTAGTCAAAGGCAAACAAATGATTAAGACAAAGAGAGTATTGTTTTAGAGAGCTCTTAAAATTTTGTATTAATTATGAAAATAATATAATTAGATTCGTGGTTAAAAAAATGCTATCATCACAGTATAGAATATCATATTATTTGCATATACTTTGTGTAATTCTTTGTATGTTATATATCTCACATTGAAAAATAATCTATGTGTGGTGAATATACTAATAACTATAAATAGTAGAATTGCCCTATATCGAACAATTAGCATAAGGTGCGGTGATCAACCCAAAATCTTTTGAGTTTCTTAAACATTGTCTTAGAGAGCTTAATTCTTAGGTACTTTGAATCATTTTTCGAGTCATAATATAGATCAAATATAACTTGAGTCCCGACAAGGTTGGTAACATAGGTTTAAAATACAATAAGTTGAATCAATATATGTTTAAAATACAATAAGTTGAATCAATATATGTTTAAAAATTACGGAGTATATTTTATTATAGTCTTAAAACTTTAAAAGTTTATTTTTATAAGTTAACTGTTGTAGGAAAATTACGAAAATGACATTAACGTAAACCCGTGCATCGCACGGGCATGAAATCTAGTAGATTATATGAAAGTAAGATGATAATTGTGTGTGATGATAATTGGCTTTTATAGGGATGCATGGCTGCTGATCCCTCGTCCAAATTCGTACCCTAGTCAAAGCATTAATGTACTCATTTAAGCTCGGATTGAAGAAGAGCCAAGTAACGTCCTCTTGCAGAAATACCCGATCGGGTATATGGTAATCCGATTGGGTTTTTGTGTAAGTTGGATTTTCCGTCTTTTCATCTTAGGCACGGAATCCTATGCCTTTGGTCTTGGTCAATGCAATGCGGAATCGGGCTTGGGCTGATATTCTCTTGACTTGGGTTAATATTCTCTTTTAAAGTTCAAAGCCAAAATCCAAATTGAGTTCATTCGAGGAAGGATGTAGCGGAATCGTAATCAAATCGTGAACTGGCTATCATCAATTCCTTGAAAACTCGTATCCTAGTGTCTTTGCTCCATAGAGTAGGAAAATATAGCAAACCGCTTCATTTCCTATAAAACGAGTCAAAACACGCAAAACAACTAGAATAGCAATATTAGCTCGTTAATCACTTAACAAAGTGCATAAATCGTGTAAAAATCGAGCTAAAACGGGGGATAAATCAGTACAAAATATCACTTATCAAATGTGATGACTCGTGCATTTATACAATTGACCTCCTCAAGAATTATATAAATGATCCCAAGACTCAATTTCTGTAAATTGATAAGCCAACCTCTTGGCTAATTCTACTTTTAGAATTCCTGGTCTATAAATTTCTGTAAATTCTATCTTTAGTCCATCATAATCACGAGATATTACTTGTACTATAATGTTGAGATAAAAATAGGTCAACACTCACTACTTACCCAACGTAGAAGGGGTCATATTATGACTTCCGACGAAGAAGGGGTTCATAGTAGTTTTCCCTATAAAGACTAGTCTCAATTTTAGTTATAGGGGAAGGTCCCATCATCTTAACTTTAATTCATTTTAAGTGAACGAATCTCTAGCAACTCGAGAATGATTTAAACTAAGGTGATGGCCCTAAAAGCGAGTGACATCTGTATGTCCATGATTAAGTATTCAAACTATATGAATCATTTTTCATGCATTTTAGGTGGTTTGGTTTAGGCGGAATATGATGCAAAATCCATAATATGAAATTCATAAAATATAATTTTGTAGCCTTATGCTCTGATACCACTTGAGGGAAAATATCCGTATATTACTCCTCTAAATTTTAGGATTATAACAAAATTATAAGATACGAAATAACGAGTCATATATGAAAATAACAATATGAATAAGAGATAAAAATCAACCTTTGATCCTTGCAAATTGGCCTAAGAACAATATCAAAGGTATGATATCTCCTACTAGTTGCACCCAAAATGCTCCTTGATATGCCTTAATCGTGCTAGAACGATTATACAAAATTACCGCTAATTTTATGTGAGGTTTGATGATAGATCTAGAGAGAAAAATTGAGAGAAAAATCACCCTAGTGTCTTTGTTTTGTGCCGTCACCCTCTTTTCAAAAAACCCTAGGTCTTTTTCTTTTTTATTCTCACCTAATCATACTAGCTAGGTTTTCCTAAAATAAGAAATTGCAATTAGGATTCTTTCCAAACCGATTTGGACCTAGTAGATATATCCATTTATTGCTTCATATTTTTCGGTCACACCTAGTAAATAACATCCATTGTATTATTATAATTATCGTCACTAATATCGTCATCTTATTAATAAGTCCACTCAACCTTTTGCAGTCGATTTATTAATACATGTCTGACAATATTTACAATAATTATTACGAGTAATACAGTTGCTTAATTAAATATAACGGTTTATATTTAATCACGAATTAACTGATTAGTTCGTTTAAGCTAACATTATTTACATTAATTAAATATAACAGTTTATATTCAATTTACGAATTAACAGTTTAATCCGTCTATCATCATCATTTTTGACTACCCTTTTAGTCAAATACATCGACTAACCTTTTAGTCGTATAAGGCATCAATATGACTATATTATTCATATAATCACATCTCTCAGACACATCCTATAGGTGTGACTTATAGGGACCAGTTGATCACCGCCATAATAAAATGACAATAACGTCAAACTTCTAGCGAGCCAACCGTTATTGAGAAACGTTAATCAACTGATTATTATACAAAGTATACCCTGTGAACCTACAGAGATTTATTTATGTTATTGCACTAACTGTGGAGGACACTGGCTCCAACACAAAGTTCATAAGGAGTCTTAGGAACTGCTTTACTAGGAACCCGATTTAAAACATAGGTCGCAGTCTTTAATGCGTAGATCCATAATGAAGGAGGTAAAGAACAATAACTAAACACGCTCCTAACCATTTCAAGTAAAGTACGGTTCCGCCTTTCAGCAACACCATTCTGCTGAGGTGTACCGGGCATTGTATATTGTGCACAAATACCCCTACTTTCAAGTAGTTTTGCAAATGGACCAGGACATTGTCCCTTTTCAGTAAACCTTCCATAAAACTCACCACCTCTATCAGACCTCACAATTTTCACTTTCTTTTCTAGCTGTCTTTCCACCTCATTTATGAATATCTCAAGGACATCCACGGAATGAGCCTTTTCATGCAACATATAAGTGAAATCATACCGCGATAAATCATCTATAAAGGTGATAAAGTACTTTTCACCACTCCAAGATGGAATGTCAAAAGGTCCACAAATATCAGTGTGTATAATCTCTAAAAGCTGAGAGCTTCTTGTAGCTGGTTTCTTTACTGTATGTTTAGTTTGCTTACCTTTAATGCAGTCTATACACACATCTAAGTCACTAAAATCCAATTGAGGTAGAATTTCATCTTTTACCAACCTCGTTAACCGTTCTTTGGATATGTGACCTAGCCTTTGATGCCACAAGTAAGCTGATTGTTCATTCGATGCACTACGTTTAATACCTTGACTCTCAACATAAAATAAGGAATCAGAAAATTTAACATCAAGATTGAATCTATAAAGTGAATCAATCAAAGTACCACCGCCATAAAAGTATTCATTACGGTACAAAGAAAATACACCATGTCCAAACTTGAAATTAAAACCTAAATTATCCAATCTACTTAATGATACAAGATTTCGTGCACAATCAGGTACATAGAGACAATCTATAACATCTATATGACAACCAGTGTCTAAGATTAATCTGTAAGTCCCTATGCCTTCAATACGTGCCTTCATCCTGTTTTCCATGGATACAAACCGTTCAGCTCCTCTTATGGGCCGGATCATATGATATCCCTGTTTAATGTGAGAAACATGAGTAGTTGCACCAGAATCTAACCACCAAGTATTATTTGGTGCTTCTATAAGATTTGATTCAAAGCAAACAAAACTATAATGTTTACCTTTCTTTTCAAACCATGCCTTTCTTTTAGGACAATCCTTCTTGAAGTGTCCCAATTTCTTGCAAAAATGGCACCTCTTTTCTTTCTGGATCGCACTTTCAGGTCCTTTGAAGAAAGACTTTCCCTTCTTGCCTTTCTTACTCGGTTTGCCCTTACTGCTGCTGGCACCATCATGACTTACGAAATGAACAACTTGATCCTTCATCTTCTTTAATCTCCCCTCTTCCTGTATAAGCATGGCTTTTAATTCTTGATAGTTCCATTTATATTTAATGGTGTTATAGTTCACCTGAAACTGGCCAAACTCATAAGGTAGAGAGTTAATGATGAATTGGACCAAGAAAGTATCACTTACATCCATTCCTAAAGTTTTTAAATTTGCCGCCAGGTTAGACATATGTGTCACATGATCATGAATAGGCTGAGACCAGTCAAACCTTTTAGTGGTCAACTCACCCATTAGGCTACCAACACTTGACTTGTCAGCCAAATCCGACTGTGAACACTCCTTTACTTTAAGCATGAATTCTCTTGCTTACTTTCTCAGTCTTAGGCATAGATGGTTTGATGTTATCGGCCATTGTCATCCTCATAAGGTTTAAACCCAGCCTGTTAGATCGCTCCCAAGCCAGATAATGAGCCTTTTCGGCTTCGGAGCTTTCATTCGTAATGGCTGCATGCTCCTTATTAATGAGGATGGCAATGTCCAATGCCATTATTCCCAGTGTGAACAGGATTTTCTCAGACCATTCATCATAATTCAGCCCATTAAACTTTACGAAAGAGTCAGCGGAAGCAAATAAATTTGGAGAAGCTGCAAACATTTATACATGATTACCCATTAATGCTTTGAAAAACTATCATACAGATTCAAACAATATAATATAAACTTTCATACATGTATTTAAATGACCTTTGGGCAACACTTAAACACAAGTAACCATCATTGATGTTAATATATACTTTAACAATTAATTATGACACACATGAGTCAAATAAGAATGCTATCTTTGGATATACAAACTACTAGGCCCAATTTATGAATAATTAATCCTTTCATATCGTCTACTATATTTAATGACCCACCTTTGGGTGATCTCCCAAAATATAGATGACAAAATTAATTGATCAATCGAACTATAAAGTCATTTAACATCTCTTTTAATCATGATCAATTGATAACTTTTATTTTAAAATGTCTAAATAGAATATAACAAAGTCACTTTGGTGACTAACATGTCATATACAATCAAGACATTCACATTATATGAGTAAACCTATCCTTACATGTATTAAAATTTCATAATACAATATACCCATTACATTAACATGTAACATTTTATTGTCCATCTTTTATGTGTGTTTGTATTCTGTCAACAATCACACTACATAAAAATAATGTTGACCTTACATAAATTAGAAAACATTCTGTAAATATGCAAGGATGGGAAAACATAATGAAAACTTTAATTCACTGTCAAAGCAATTGACAAAAAAAAAATCATGTCATGGACACATGTCCTCGGCATACCCTAACAGGAACTTCAATGCCCCAAAATATTTCATCATATTAACCACTTAAATCATGACATGGACAAATTGGTGCATCAGTATGTCAATAATGTTTCAAATTGGTATTAAAGTGACATGACACTCACTGCCAACAAAATCTGTAAGATGAACTTATGTGATTTATAATTAGTATTAAAGTGACATGACACCCCTGACAATCATACTAATTACATATGACACAGACAATTCAACGTGATTTATAATCATATATTGCACATAAATACCGTGACAAATTAATGGCAGTAAAACTTTTGTGGTAAATTAATCAAGTCTAAACCTTGCTCT
The DNA here is from genome assembly GCA_022085475.1 of Heliosperma pusillum. Classification (NCBI taxonomy): domain Eukaryota; kingdom Viridiplantae; phylum Streptophyta; class Magnoliopsida; order Caryophyllales; family Caryophyllaceae; genus Heliosperma; species Heliosperma pusillum. The sequence continues at coordinate 12,410 of JAIUZE010028787.1, forward strand.
GATACCAAATGTAAGTTTTATTTTATAATTTCAATAATGAAATCAGTCTCAAGAATCAATATAGACTTGAGTTAATTCAACCCTAATACAATTGATAAGACGGAATAAAGGACTAACCTTGGTCCATGTCTTACAGACGCAATCAATACAATAATAAGAAGTATAGAGGATTGATTGTCTTCCTTAACCCTTTCCTTGATGTTCCTTGATGATGGAGAAAGAAACTATCTTTCTGCCTTTCACTTTTCTTTTTACCGTACGTACTTTGTTTTTCTTTTATAATAATGATATTTGATATGTTATGTTAAACTTCCAGTATCCCTCTCATATAAATATATGATGGGTACACACCTTTTCACATAATCAAACTCAATCGTACCTTTTCGTGAAAGACGACTCATGTATCAGGGTAAGGTTAGAGGGATCCATCACGGTGTCATCTTTTATATTAACGCCGTAATATTTAATATGAACGTAACTATTATTTAAACCCGAAACACATAGGCCACTTGAATATTATTAAATATTCTAACAAGAATACCTAATTATTGGACTAATAATTATGTTACACGTTATTAGTGAGTATACTAAGTTCACAACAAACAACTTGTCTTTATCTTTACAAGTAATAAGAGTTGGTCCGTTTTATTTTAAAACCTGTACACGAATCTTAAGAGAAACTTATTGGGTCGTTAAATTGGATATGACCATATAAAAAAGATCAAAAAGGCTACACATACACAATGTGTATGAAAAAGTCATACACAACCAATAAAAATGTGACACGTGGCAAACTCAAGTTGGCCTTTATTAGTTAGTTAAAGGTTAGGTTAGTCATTTAACATATGTAGTAAACATGTTAACTATATTTATGGAAGATTTTTGATTCTTTGTTATAAATACATGATATTGATGGAATTTTTTTTTATTTGTTAATACATTTCGATTAATGACATTATCATCATTATTAATATTAATAATAATAATAATAATAATAATATTATCAATTTATCATCACTAATACTACTACTACTACTACTACTACTAATTGTAATGTAATTGCGTAATATCATTCGATGAACCCTAATTAAGTTAATGAAAATTGATTAACCGTAAGTTAGTTCAATTAATCAAATCTTTATTCAATTGATTTAATTCATTCGTTTTACCCTAATTTAATTATTCAAAATCGGTTAATTAATCAATTCGAATACTTTATTCTATTTTTATTTAATAATTATTCTATTCGATTAATTGATATATTTAACTTAAAATTTTTAATGTTGTTTACATATTAAGAAGTTTCCTTTTTTAAAGATTATTGTTACCTTGTTCTTAAGAAAGAATTTGAAACGATATCTTTTCCATTATAAAAATTTATTCTGTTATAATTTTATTCTTCCTATATTCATCATTTTATTATTTAATTTTAATTTATTTACTATTTATAATTTATACATTCCTATAACTCCACCTCATACGCATCCACAATGGAGGTCTAGGGGATGATATGCACTACAAGGAAATATTATGAGACGTCTACAAATTGACAATTAGTCTAATTATTCCAATAATTTCAATTATTAATTTTGAATTTTAGGGTGTTTCTATGTTTACTTAGTAGTAATTTATATTCCCACGTTACGTTATGATTTATCAGTGTAATTTTTTTTGAAATAAATAATTTCATATTTATGTTGACATTTTTTTTTATTTCTTCGTAATTTACACACAAATAAAAAAATACAAAACGGACCAAATTAATTCATAGAAAATCCCGTAATTGAATTTCATCTTAAATGAAGATATTATTGACCATAATTAATTCCGAAATAAATATAATATAAAAAATCGAATATCTTGATGATTCCTAAATTATAGCCTTAATTGAAGCCACTAGTTAGTTTCCTTAACGGAGTGTTGGGTGCCAATTTGAATTTTAAAATTTTAAAATTGGTATAAAATTTGAAAAAATTATCCATAATTTGAAAATTATTAACCGTAACTTAATTTGACTTTTTTTAAAAAAAATTAAAAAGCAGTTACTGTATTTAATTTGATTTTTAAAATATTAGCTTATGCGAATTTGAAATTTAAAATTAACATTTGCAGTTGGTTATTGAGGTTTTGAAACTTGATTTTATTTAAAAGGTGTTTTTTCGCTTGAAATAAACATAAATATCGTCAAACTAGATATTTTAAATACAAAAAATTCCCACGGTACCCTCCAAATTTGATGTTTTGCCAGAAATACCCAAAATTTTTACCCGGAAAACTTTGAGTACCCGGAAAACTTTGAGTGACCATAACTCGGGTTTACAAACTCGGAAAATGACGATTTTTTTTCAAATCGTTCATCTTTCCGAGAGCTACGATTTGAAAAAAAATTAGTTGTATTTGGATTCCGTGGCTACGAGTATTTGTATGTCAAATTTTTTTGTACCGAACAAACTTTGAGTGTCCATATCTCTTGGTCACGAGTTCAGAACTCGTAGTTCTCGGAAAGATGAAGAATTTGAAAACAAAATTGTCATTTTTCGAATTTCTAAACTCGAGTTATGGCTACTTAAACGTTTTTGGGTAAAAAATTTGGGTATTTTAGGCAAAATGTCAAACTTGGGGTGGTACCGTGGGAATTTTCCGCTCTAAAGTATACAACATGTACTTCGTTAACATAAATTGGAGTCATACTTGATTTAGGGTTTGACTTTGAATTTTGGGGTTAAGGTATTTAGGGTTTAGGGTTTAGGATTTAGGGTATTTGGGGTTTAAGGTTAAGGGTTTAAAACCGACATAATGTAAACAAGTAGTCAGTTATGGCTTAAAACTAACATTTTATGTAAAAGTGTACTTAGTTATACTGTTCATAGCTTAAAAGAGACTATTTATGTAAACGGTTTGTTAGTTATATCGATCATAGCTTAAAACCGACTTATTATGTAAATTGGCACATAATTATATGGATCATAGCGTAAAACCGACATTTTATGTAAACGGGCACTTAGTTATATCGGTCATAGCTTAAAACCGACATTTTATGTAAACGGCCGGGTACTTAGTTATATTGAATCATAGCTTAAAACCGACTTATTATGTAAACGAGTACTTAGTTATATCGGTCATGGCTTAAAACCGACTTATAATGAAAACGGGTACTTAGTTATATAAGATCATATCTTAAAACCGACTTATTATGTAAACGGGTACTTAGTTATATAGAATCAAAGCTTAAAACCAACGTTTTATGTAAATGAGTACTTAGTTATATCGGTCATGGCTTCAAACCGACTTATTATGTAAGCGGTGTTAGGTTCATATACCTACTCATAAGACATTTCTTATGAAATATACTAATTAACTCTTTAATTAGTTTCAAGATCTAGTTACATGCAAACAAAAACGAAACAATAAGAGAAGAAAATCGATTTCCTCACATTGCTTGGGACGTGTAAGGGCACAAGGATAGGACTCCTTCCTATCCTTGTTCTTGAGCTATTCAATCTAGGGATGAACTTCCTAAGCTCCAAGTGTAGAAGCACTCCTTTTGGATGCACCTAGACTATCCCAAAATCACCTCTTATCTCATGATACTAGATAATATAAGAGGCACCCTTCTTCCTTTACCTTATTATCACTACTACAATTAGTAGTATAACTTGGTGTATGTATGTATGAGAATGTAGTAAGAACAACTTGTTTGTGCTTATTTTCTAGTGAGATGAGTTAATCAACACACAACACGTTTTATGTGAAGTAGAGAAGAGAACTTATTCTTTTCACTTTGCTTGGGCATGCCGGTTTTGGGACTTGGGAGGGGACAAGTATGCTTTGCTTTTTCTCTTACCCAAGTCTCTAGGGTAGGCTATAGACCTTAGGGTGTAATTATGTTGTTTATCTCATAAAACATACAAATAATTACCACCCTAATTCTTATCACCAAAAACGGCACACATGAGGTAAAATGGACTTCCATTTTAACTTTTACATTTTGTCATTTGTCATATGTGTGACATGTGACAAATTACATGTAATATTGATTATAAAATTATATTTAACAATTAAATACAATCTTATAACAAATAAATTATACTTAACATTTTAAGTAAGAATCTATAATTACATGTATGTAAAATGGTTTATCTCATATATAGTTAATATAATTACAACTTATTGTAGTTACATTTAACCAATCACTCTTATCTCTAATGTTTCATAAACATTATACAATTTTTGGTAATACGACATTTAATTACCAATATGTACGTATCTTATTTAATCATATTATAATAAAATATAATTCTCATATACAGATTGAACTCATTCAATCCAAGGGATTAATTAATCTGTATCGTTATACAATTAATTAACTTTATGATTTGGGAATCGTCCTTTCGATGTGACCTCAAGGGATCAACTGATCACCACCGTCATACGACAGTAATGTCAAACTCTAGTAAGCCAATCATTACCGATTAATGTGGATCAGTTGACTATAATGTTAATCATCCCTTTGTATTCTTGTTAATGAGATTTAATTAAGTGATCGCATTATTGTTGAGGACACTCACTCCAACAAGCGGGTAATTAGTTATATACTCCCTCCAATCCAATCCAAACTACCCACTTGCTTTTGTGTGGTCTTCGAGGCAACACTTTGACCGCGTTTTTCTTCCTTTATATATAGAATTATTTTACAAAAAATATAATTTTATGAAAGATATTTCCGTGACAAAACCAAATATATTAATTCCGTCTTTCAAAGTTCTATATATTTCGATCTATAAACGGTCAAAGTTTTGAAAGTTTGACCTCTAAAAAGCAAATGGGTAGTTTGGATTGTATTGGAGGGAGTATGATCATAGATTACAGCCGACTTATTATTTAAATGGGTACTTAGTTATATAGGATCATAGCCTAGAACCAACATTTTATGTAAACAGGTACTTAGTTATATCAGATCATAGCTTGAAACCGACTTATTATCTAAACGGGTACTTAGTTATATTAGTCATGGCTTAAAACCGTCTGATTATGTAAACGAATACTTAGTTGTATAGGATCATAGTTTCAACCCGACTTATTATGTAAAGGGATACTTAGTTATATAGGATCATAGCTTAAACCCGACATTTTATGTGAACGGGTACTTGGTTATATCGGATCATAGCTTAAAACCGATTTATTATGTAAACTGACACTTTATTATATGGATCATAGCGTAAAACCGACTTATTATGTAAACGGACACTTAGTTATATCGGTCATAGCTTAAAACTGACATTTTATGTAAACGGGTACTTAGATATATAGGATCAGAGCTTAAAACCGACATTTTATGTAAACGGGTACTTAGTTATGTAACACCCGGAAATGTACCCTATTTTTCTAGTAAAAATATTTTACGGACACTTTTCAGCGAATTTTAGTTTTAATCGTAAATTTAATTTTCCGAGTCGAATTTAGAATTTCCGAGTTCGTATTTGGAATTTCCGCGAGATTTCATGAGAATCCCGTCTTAAGGCGAGTTTGACTTTTGTTGACTTTTTCCTTATAAATATCACACTACACTTAACCTATTTTCTCATTCACACAAACACAATCAAACTTACCTTCTTCCTTAAGAAAACCTTGCCTCCATTTTTGATCCGTCTTAGATTCGTCGCTACTCCTTCGTTACTCGCTCAAATTCACGTAAGTTCGTCTTATTCTTCCCTCTTAGCTTCCTCTATCCGTATTGGTAATAAAATTACCGTCTTTCTCGCTTTTTAAATTATCCGTCTTTCTCAAGGTGAATGATATTCATCTTTTATTATCTAATTGTATGTAGGTGGAGACTATGAAGGTTTAGAATCGATTAAAGACGCGTAAAGGTAACGGTGAAGGGTTACTCGATATCATTTACGTGTTTTA
>JAIUZE010028788.1:0-12711 GCA_022085475.1 Heliosperma pusillum
AAATGTCTTTATATTTGCATGCATGTTACATAGATCATTATAAACTAAATTAATAAGTAATTTAGTAAATAATTAGAGGAGTCTAATTAAGGTCTATGGACTTTCAATTAGTTCATCATTGCATATTAGTTTTAATATATACATTATTATTATTGCATTTTTGTTAGACTAATTTGTTTAGAAGTAGTTAAATATCATTTGCATGTACATGATTAATTATATTGTTCTACGATGATAAATGTTTAAAAGGAGAATTATATTTTACTCATACGAGGATATCTCCCTAAAGAAGCCTCTTATCAATAATCATCAATTGTTAAATGGTTGATCAATTGAGTTTTGAGAACTCGTGACGAAATATATAAACCTCTAAAATACGATTGAAAGATATCATAATTAGTTCCAAAATGGAACATCAAAACACCTTTAGAGTTTATTTGATGTCTCAACCTAAAATTTGAGCATATGAGAATTGATATCTGAATGAATTTCTTGCTAAATACCTAAAATTAGTTTATAGTACAGAAATACCATAACGATTGCCAAAAAAAATTAGTTTATGTAAAAACCTTTCTTTACCATTGCCTAAAAAAATGGATATTCATGTACTCTTTTAGGGAATACTCTATATTCTTGCTCAACACCTAAAATTAGTTTATGTGAAAACCTTTCTTTACCATTGTCAAAAAAAAAACTAATCACTTCATACAATATCCATCATTTATTTATTTAACTAACTATTCACGTATTGTTTCAGGTCTCTTTATCCAGGTTTTCAATGCAAAAGGTGGGCACAATGCTACTCAGCAAAAAGTGGGAGGGAATTTGAACTTTGCTGACTTACATACACAATTACAGTAGCATGTCTCACTAAAGACGGGCACTATCCGTCACAAGCTGAAGACGGATAGTGCCCCTCTCACAATACGCCGATAAATAAACTAAGAAAAAGCTACGTATGCGGTGATCAACTAGTGTCAATACATAAAGGCCTTGTGCTTGACCATCAGAACTACCAAAACACGGTCTTCACGCAGCCACATTCACAAGTATTTCATCTTGTTCTTCGAGTTGTTGCTTTCTCTGAGCTTCAAGCTTACTTTGATTGCCTAGAGCATCAGATATGGATTGAGGCAACCAAAAACCAGGTCGCTCGAGAAATGGGGCCCGGTCTAGGACTAAAGGGTCACGTAACACAACTTCAACGCTGTCATAGGTCCTCACTTTCAAAGTCGCCTCACCTTTAAGACCCAAAGAAAGCCAGCCAAGCCCAGCAACAGCAATATCACAACTATTTACATCCCAGCTTGTTCCACTTACTTTAAATTCTCTCTCTTTCCAGTTCCCAACTTCTGAAATCCCGTCAGTGCCAATAGGAGGCTGAAAATTATTATGCCAAAGATTTAAAGAATTATGTCAATGATAAATAAACAAGTATCACATGACACTAAAACTTGTACTGAAATGTTTATGAGATCTTAGCATCCTCAATTCATATCTATTATCATAATTAATACTCCATTTAAATTTCAATTCCGGTATTTCTAAACCTGACAAACGGGTTATTTGTTCCATTTCGGATCGGATTAAATCAATTCGATTTAAATCGGGTTGACCTTAGTTTCAGTTTTAGTTCGCTTCGAATTCGGGTTCATATCGGTTGGCCACTTTAATCGATTTTTGTTATTTCGAGTCAAATGCCGTTCGGGTCAGGTCAATATCAGTTCAGTTGAGTTTCGGGTCATAATTTTCTTGACGTAAAGGTAAAAAAATTAGCTTAAATGTAACTTATACTTTTGAAATTGAATATAATAATCCATAATACCATTAATAAATAGAATTAATGAAAAAAAACACATAAAATATGAGTGTTTTTAAGAGAATAAATATTTTTAGTTTTGCTCTGTCAGTTCAGCTCTTAGTTCAGTTATATTCAGGTTCGAGTATCAATTGATTATTATTGAATTTGGTTCAATTTCAGTTTGATTTGGATTGAGATGGGTTTCGGATACTATTCAGGTTCTATCAGGTGTTCGATCGTTATCAATTCAGATATTTTCGATCGGTTTTTCAGATTTGGGTTTATTTTGACAGGTCTAGATATTTTCCTTCAACAATAGCATTACTATGTGCATCAAGAATTTTCAGGAAAAAATAAATTGTCCGAAATGGCGACATAAAGGATCCATATGTACACGGCCTTAGGTTGCATGTGTGTCAGCAACACAAAGGCCATTTTTGTATGACCCGTGATTAGAGATTGAGAATTGTGTTGTATCATCAGATTCATCACTATCCACGTTACTAAGACTCGAGTACTTGCACATGGATACTGACTACATATTTTAGTTAGCCTTAATCCCTTAAGCCGTTAACTTGCTAGTTGTGGTCTTGTGGATGAGCTATGCTAATTTAGACCAAGTTAGAAGTGTCCGACATAAGTGCATATGCAATGGGGGAAGTCTTTATTTTCAGAAAAATCCTCTTATTTTTGGTCTAATTACCCTGAATTGTCCAAACGACATACTCCAATATTTGTGTTCCCTAAGATGTATCTATATTAAGCTGAAGTACTGAGAAACAGAAAAAAAAAAATTCCTTCCTGCTATATATGTATATATATCCAAGGGTTGGAATTTATATAACTCGAATTCTTACATGAATACTTTGTTCTTGAATGGGAAGGGTACGGGGAATAGGAGTTAGATTTACCTCTAAATCTTTTCTATGTTGGAGAGATTTCCAATAGGCTTTTGGAGAAAGGGAAATGGATCCCTCCACCCCCTCCATTTCCTTGCTATTCTATTTGCTATCCAAACAAGACATTTTGTATTCCACCTTCCTACCCTCCCTTTCACTCCAAACAACTCTAGTCTCTACCCAAACAAGGCCTTAAACTAGATTCACCAGCGCCTACTGCATATAGATACTGTCATGTATACTTGCTAATTGTCCTAAAAGGCTTATAAAGCTAAACTATGACGGAACTATAGAGGGAAAAACCATTTTAATGCTTATCTGCTTACCTGTAACCTAACGCCAATATGCTTGTTCCATGTCTCTTCAGCATTTTCAATCTTTCCTAAATGGAGAGACACATTTGGCGATGCGCAGACTGTCACATATATTGTTTGAACAGATGCATGGACAAGATCTAGTCTCACCAAACCACCAACATGTATTGTCTGCCCTACCTGTCAAAGTCCAGTAAAGCCAATCAAAAAGTTAAGTTAAGTTGTAATAATACAGGTTCATGTCAGCATAATATGGAAAGTCGTTTACATTAGTTTTAGATAAAATTTCCATTTTGTCTATGATGCAACTCAGGATAAGCTACAGTGATTGCATATAAAATCAATGCCCGCCAGTAACAAGTAGCAACAGATTACTAGCTTGCACTGCTTAGTTCACTGAGATATGGGGGAAATAGACCGGGGAAATATGACCCAACCCAAAAAGAGAAACCCAAAGCAGACCCATATGTAAATTGACCTGATCCCATACTTTAACATCACCAAAATTTAGATAATCAGAAGCATTTAGTGATAATCTACTTGCCTTAATTCTGTAAGACCTAGGTCTCAATTCTTTACGTATCTCAATCATTTTCTGCTCTTCTCTGGATAATCTCATGGTCATCAAGTACGGATGTAAGAGCCCAGGTGTATCATACATCTTGGCCTTGCCGGACAAGACCCCTCCAACCCTCAATATCCCAAGTGTCGTCCCAGGAACAGCTGCTTCAGTGAGCTTTGTAACTTTAGCACCTTCCTTCTTTGCAAATGTGTTAATCAAGGTTGATTTCCCAGCATTTTGAGCCCCAATAACCCACACATGCCCTCGAGGACCAGCCATTTCCTTAATGAAGGATAGCAAATTCCTCACTCCCAAATCCTTTCGAGAGCTAACCAAGTAAACAGCATTAAGCTTAGGAGCACCAAGAGCCCGAGCACGATGACGGACCCATCTATCTAACCTAGTGGGTGAAATTTGTGAAGGAAGAAGATCCACTTTTGTAGCAGCCAAGACAAGCTTTGGCAATTTCTTGCTAGTCTTGGCATCATGGTTGCCCTCTAAAGCCTTAAACAAAGAACGAGAAGCGCGTTTAGGAAACGACCCATCAAAATCAACACAGTCGACAACCATGACAACAACAGTCGAGTCTGCAGTAGTCGGTTTCATCAAACGGGTGGTAATCAACCTATCAAAATCAAAATCAGGAATCAAGTTCTCAGCAGTTTGATTCTTCACTTGCCCATAGTTCCTCAAAGAATGACACCTAGCACATACTGTAACCTCTTCCCTCTCTTTTTGGGTCTCTCTAGCCAACTTCTTCCTGTCCGCCTTCGATAGTCTCTTCCTCTTCGCTTTATCCAATACTTCTTCAGTCACATTACCATACCCTACGCCGACTGGCATAAATCCATCCACTTCTTCTAACTCATCGTCCTCCCATTCTTCACTATCCCAATCGTATTCATCTTCGTATCCATCTTTATCTTTTGTTCCCAAATCCCCCTCTTTCTCATTAATGATATCCAAACTACCCTCAATTTCATCCACCAAATCCTCTCCTTCATCTTCACCATCTTCATCTTCATCTTCATCTTCATCAAAATCAGTATCATCTTCATCTTCATCAAAATCAGCATTATCATCATCGACGAAACCCTCGATTTCCTCATACTCATCCTCAAGCACATCACCTAACTCATCCTCAATTAATCTTTTCTTATAATACCCAGGAACATCAGGGTCCACATCCTGCATATAAACCCCACAGCCAGGACACACAAGTCCATGGTTTTCATCATCATCTCTACCCTCACTTAACACTACCACCTTCTTAACACCTCTCTTTCTTGGATTTTTCCCATTTACAACATTAAATCTTTGGGCTTTGGTTTGACCCTTTACAGATAAACAAATAAAAGAGCTATCTTTGCAATTGTTTCTGCTTTTCCTGCTAAACCCTGAAAGCATATGAATATATAGGGGGAAGTGGGTGTAAAATAAATGCTCATTTTTTAATGAAATCAACACAATTAAGAGAAACAACAAATTAGAGAAGTGAGCTTACAGTTTAGACAGGGAAATCCTGAACATGTGCTTCCTTCAACAGACGCAAGTCCGTTAGAAAATTTGGGTTTAGAGCTTGGGATGGAACAATGAAGAGTGGAAACAGATAAGAAAAGAACCATTTTTGAGTAACAAAGTGTTTGTAGCGCGGTTCAATTTAATCCGCCTGAAATCCGGCCCTTCTTATTTTCTCTACTGGGTTTTATAAGACCTCACAGACGGGTCAATCGGATTTATTTTGATTCAATTAAATTAGGATTGGGTTATTGTTAGAAATTTGGACCAGATAAAGCTGCTGGTCGGGTAATTTCCGATTCTGATCATTTTAGGGAATGTTGTTACCAAGTTATTTATAGGACATGCTTAGTATGTGAAAATAAAGTTTCAGGTCAGTTAGGTCGAATATGGTCGGATCAATTTGGATTACGAGTTAAATCTGGATCCTCTGTTCAGATGTGCAATGAGTTATTCTGGTCGGTTTTAATTCAACTATGTTTAACGAAAACATCGTTAAGTGTCAATGAGAATGTGTTATTTGATCTATATTTAGAAAAAAAAATACTAAAATATAATTATTTTTAGTCAATTTTGAAAATATTTGTCACATTATAGTCCACATGAGATTGGTGCTAGGCTCAGGAAAAAGACATCATCTCGTCATTGTCATCTCAGCATTAGATATGACGACTTTGTGAAGACATCATCTCGCCACTAAAGATAACGACTTCATAAAACATCGTATATGTACTGTTGTGTTGGTTTAATTTGTGATGAGTACAAAAAGCAATGTTATAATTTTTTTTAGGGTTTTTGTCAAACACAACCTTTAAAAAACTTTTTCTTCCAAACACCACCTTTAAAAAATCTAATTATCAAACACAACCTTTAAAAATCAGCATCTGTCCAAACACGACAATTTGGCCGGACTTCCGTCAACTTAAATGATTTCCGTCAATTAAGATGTATGACACGTGTGAAGTATATTTGACATTTTGCTTTATTTTACCTCCATTTCACTTCCCTCTCTTTTTCAATTTCCCTCCTCCATTTATTTATCAACCACATTTCCCTTCTATTTAATACCCAATAAACACTTTTTCTCTCCCTACCTTCAACTTTCCCACCTTTAAACTCAACCCCTTTAAAATTGTTCTTCATTAATAATGTTCAGTAGCAACTCACTTTCTTCGTCAACAACTCCGCTCCTCAAATGTCAATGTGCAATTCCCGCCTCTTTGAAAACTTCTATGACGGAAAGAAATCCAGGTAGAAGGTTTCTAACATGTAAGTTTTATCACCCGGAATGCGTGGTTGCAACTACTTCAAGTGGGTTGACAATCCCATGAATGAAGTTGAGGGTTGAAGTCGGAAATTGCGGAACAAAAAATGAGATTGGAGCGATTAGAAGACCAAAAGTGTTGTTGTGAGGCTTGTTGGAATAGGTGTCCTCCACAATAGTGCGCCACATAATAAATCTTATTATGGAATATAATTGGGATAATTATTGACTATATATATGATTAGTCAGTTGATTAACGTCAATCAATAACGGTTGGCTAACTAGAGTTTGACGTTATTGTCGTTTGACGGCGGTGATCAACTGATCCCTTTCGGTCACACCTAAAGGATGAAATCCAAATAGTAACTAATTATTTGTATACGATACAGTTAATTAGTACATTACATATATCCGATATGTATGAGAGTTAATTGTTAGAAATTGAGTAAGAACTCAAATTCAATTAAGTTTATTTTTCAATTATGCGATAATTGACTAATAAATTTATATCTTATTTTAATACGATTAAATAAGATTTAACTTAGTAATTAATCGTTAAATTACTAAATTAGTTGAGGTTTTGAGATAAAGGTAATTAGTTAATTATATTTACAAGGAGTTGTAAAATAAATTAACCATGCATTGTGGGACCCATTATATATTGATATAATGGTAAAATATTACTTAAAATGTTAAGTACATATTATTTATTTAATTGAGTCATATCATTGTTATATGATCAAATTAACACTTAATTATACAAGATAATTAACCATATGATCAATAAGTATTTGTGAGACAAATATCAAAAAATCAAAATGGACCAAACTAGGCCATAATGGACCGGTTTTGGTAATAGTTACATGGTGATGATTTTGTTCTTATTTTTACTCTTTAGTTACTTTGTGAAAGTGACATAACAAGTATAAAACAATCATCATATTTTCTACAACACTCCACTCAAATGCATGTGAACAAATCAAACAAAATAAGAGTCCTTTTAAGGACTAGATGATCCGGCCTTATGGCCTTAAGAATGAACAAAAGTTGTTCATTTTCATTACTTACTTGATTTTGTTCAATTGTCATACTTCTTTCTAAAATTCTTCCTCTCACTAAAAACTCTCAAATACTAATATTTACTAAGTATTACTAGTGTAGTAATATAGTCATACTATTAGTAGTATAATATCTATCTTATTATCTAGTTAATAATAAGGGTAGATTATTTGGGTTTATCTTGGTGCAACTTAGAGGAGATCTTCTACTTTGGAGATTGTTTTTGTTCATCCATATTTGTAGCTCAAGAACAACAAGAAGGAGTTCTTGTTGTGCCCTTATATTTTCCATATCAATGTGAGGAAATTTCTTCTCTTATATAAATGTCTTTATATTTGCATGCATGTTACATAGATCATTCTAAACTAAATTAATAAGTAATTTAGTAAATAATTAGAGGAGTCTAATTAAGGTCTATGGACTATCATGTGGTATCAGAGCTAGCTTGTAGCATTCAGTTCATTTTGGACATTTTTATAAAGTTATAATAGAACTCATAAATCAAGAGAGTTTGAGTTAAAATAAAAACGATTCTGACGAAAATTTTGGTGCATGTAGTACCTACTGACCTCAAATGTTTGTGTCAAATTTCGTGATTTAGGAATTAATTTGCTATTTCTTTTAATTTTTTTTGGCGTTTAACAAAAAAAAAACCGAGTTAACATTCATGGTTATGAGTTAAAAGTTAACTAAAAATAGTTACATGTTGATTCTGGCCATGAAATTTTAATATGATCTCACATGCATTTCTTACATATTGTATGTAAAATTTCGTGACTTTTACTTATGTATTTCATGTTTATTGATTTTTATACGATTAAAGTCGATAATATGTGATTATAATGTTCATAAAATTGAAACATCCATTTCTGGTCTTGAAAATTTTTTTTACATTTTACATTCTGATGTTGATACTCTTGGTGAAATTGCATAATTTGTTTCACTGTTTTACTATATCTAATGTTTTTATTTGATAAAACCATTAAATACAAAGCTATTTGTTCATAAAATTAATTTAAATTTTTTGAGCAAATGTTTTTTATTTTTATAGTTCCTGGAATTGTTCCAGAATGTAAAAAATTTTTGGTTTCCAATTTTATGATGATTTTATTTTATTTTGGTTTTATTTCATAATTGTTATGATTAAACCGCAATATTTAGCAAATGAAATCAAATCGATCTAATTAATGACCACCAAAATTAGTAGTGACTAATTTTGAGTTCTAAATCAGTTTAGTTAATTATTTGAATTTAAATGAGATTTAAATGTTGATATTGATTTTTAATGGTTAAAAATCAATGAATCCCGGAAAAATCGAGCTACAATGAGCATGAATGAATTTAGAACGATTTTGGCATGAATTTTGCAGCAATTTATTTTATTTATGGTTGAATGAATGAATGTCATTCATTTAATAATTTATGCAAATTTTGTACCTAGTATGGCCTAGTTATTTTTATCGTTATTACCCGAAATGTAAGGGAATAACGGTTTGGTTGTAATTTTATTGCGATCTCGTATCGCCGGTTTGTATAATTTAATAATTTTATTTTATAGTATAAATGTATAATAGGAATTTGTATATTTGTACATTTGTAATTATTTTTATGAAGACCGGTGACTCCCTCAAGACGGTGCCATTTTGGAAGGTGTTCCAAGTGAAGAGGCAAGGGACCAAGGAGTTGGTTTCCGAATTTGTACTATCTAGTTAATTTTGATTAGCTAGGTGGCCATCCTAGGATTTTAATTGTTGCTTGGTTGCTTGCTGTAATTTCCTTCGCTCATGCAAAATCGTCACACACATGCATTTATTTTACCGTATTGTCAATTCAACTTTATCCCAATTCACCGACTTAGTTCGCTTATAGGGAATTAATAACAAAATTGACAAGACCTCTCACATAACTTAAAAATTGAGATTTAGCCTTACCAATTAGTAACACCTATGAACCCCGTGTTCATTAGGGCTACCACGCTCGTGGGTCCCTTTTTTACCTCGGGTAAGTAGGGTGATGCGATCACAAGCCAAAATTGGATTGGACTCAACGAGATAAGCGTTATCTTGGGACTAGTAGATGGATTTAGTTGAATTCCGTCAACCAAGAGTTGTAAGTGTAGAATTAGTCAAGTATTGACTTTCCATTTTTAGATAAAGGTGCATGCGATGAACTATTTTTTTCTTGTAAAGATTGGTCCTTGGAATCACTTATATAATTTCGTGAGGGGTTCATTATATGAGTGACTTGTTTAATTGTTTTTACAAGTAATTACTATAAGCATGAATGTTTATCTTTCCGTTGATATTTATTATTCGCGCAATGACAATTATTTTTCTCTTGAACTGATAAATTCCGTTCATACGTGGAAACGTTTCATTATTTTATACGGTAGCATTTTGATTGCAATCTCCGTTTATACCACCGTAGCTAAAGACAAAATGAATTGTATCTTTTGATCCTCATATTCACCATTGCAACTGTCTCTTATGAAGAGTAAATGAATAAGTCACACTTAGTCAAAAGCGTTTTTGAATATTTTGTGACGCCTTCTTATAACAATGGTACATCAAATTTTGCTCCAAAGAAAATATTTGTATTTTGGTATGTCGTCATAATGCTCCTTATCGAGGCTTACCTCAAAAGAGGCCAAATCAGTTGGAATGACTAGGTTAATCGATTTATTTGAAATCGTGAACAACCAAATACCGTAGTCACTTCATGAAAAGTTTATCCTTTTGAAGGTAAAACCATGAATGAAATGAAGAATAGTCTTCACAATAATTCCAATATACTTGTCTAAATAGAGATTCATGAAAGAGAGTGGGAGCACTAAGAATGATGTTTATATTCTTAATTGTTAAGACGAGGTTCAAGAGTAGGTTGGCTCGACTTTGACACAAGGCAAGGGATAAAGGCAAGACTATTTTGAATAGTAAAGTCAAAACCCAAGCAAGGTGTCGAACCCAACTTTTGACGATTCTATTTGACAGTGTAGGACACAAGAAAAGAATCTTCCCAAAGTTTTCTAATGAGTTAGAAATTGGGTGTAATTTTTCACCCATAATATCTATATGATCGACATTTATTTTACTAAATGCAAATATTTTTGGGTATTAGATATCCATTATGGTTTTCATCAATGTATTCAATGCATATAATAATGATTCGTGTGACGACTAACCATGATTAAATGTCGACCTACAAGGGAAATATAACTATTGTAGTTCTATTTCTATAGAGACATATAAAAGTTATAATATGATCTATCTAGTTTTGGATTTAGAGGTATACTTTAATAAACGTTATTATGTAAATAACCTCTAAATAAAGAATATAGTATCCACTTAAATGTACGACACAAGTGTTTCACTTTTGTGAATAGAACAAGCGTTGTATTTTTTATGCCTATACTTGGTTAATGGTTATTCCATACCAATCAAAGGTAATTATATTCTTCACCTAAACTAATAATTACTTGTCATATAGATTGAAAAAGGCTCAAAATTGGTGACCTATGTCTAATCTTAATTCTGGATTGTGTAGCACATTAAGAGGCTAGTATTAACAACTATCCCTAACCCATCTGATTTTGAATCTGATGGTGTGTGCGAATCTTGTATTCAAGGCAAGATGATTCGTGCCCTTTTGTTGAAAAGGAAATCGAACTAGTAAATTATTGGCCCCATTACATAAGAATATGTGTGGTCCAATAACAAACACAACCAGAGATGGTAATGATTACTTCACTTGATTTACCGACGATTTAAGTAGATATTATGTTTGATTCTACTTAATGAGGTGCTAAGAGAAATCTTTGAAAAGTTCAAAGAGCTTCAATGAGAAGTAGTTAACCACAGAGCATTAGATCAAGGACTTACGACTAAATCGTAACTATTAAAAATCTAAGTATTGACTTTGATTTTCACCAAAAGTATTGTGAAATAGTTTCACAAGTTAACTTCTCTAACATACATTATGAGATAAGGTATTGTTGAATAGAGATACAGAACCTTATACGATATGGTTTTGTCTTTATCAAGTCAAAATGAGCCATTTGACTAACCTTGGGATCTTAATATTTTTGTCTGCTATTTCTTTTCCCACCATATTAAAACACATTTAAAACAGTCCGATTTCATTCCATATACGATATGGGTAGGTAGCGTACCTAATTTAAGTTTATTTGAAGAAACAAGTGCTCATCATCTCAAACGTTGACCACGAACAAGCCGTTGTACTCGTGATGCTGTCCTTTCATAAAATACGATTATTTTCCTTGATAAGACCAGAAGTGTGAGAAAATTGTTTCAAGAGCCACAAACTGAGCATATGGTCCGGAAAAAGTTTTCCCTCATATGCTTTGTTCAGTAGTTGTTTCTTCGGAACCTAGGAGGTCAGGTGGAATTTTATCACTCCTTAATAGTGATGAAATATGTGACTTATAAAAGACTGTTTTTAGTCCCAACTTCTTGCTATGGCTTAGAGTCATGCGATTTGTAATGATGGACTCCATGCATAATGGTCAGGTATGTGACCTGGTAAATTTTACTTGAAGAAGTACGACCTCTTCAATGTAAATTGATTTTAAGATCGAAATTTGCATGGATGAACATTAAAATGTTTTCAAAGATAACTTGGTAGGCAAAGAGTTTTGCACCAACCTTAATTCTTTGATCCATTCGAATATACTTAGCGATTACAGCACATCATAATAGTATGATGTCAACTGGATCTCAAGAACCACCTTCTCGAATACGATTCTAGAAGAGGTAGTATATTTTATATTCACCTGTGGGTTCGTAGATCCTAATTATCCTAAGTTAATTTGCAAGCTTAAGAGTATGTCTTAAGTAAGCCCAAAAGAGTTGGAATTAGTGTGTCAATCATGTTGCAAAATATTTCTCGATATCTCGAGGAATTATGTTTTTACATGAAGTTTAGTGGGAGTAATGTGGTGTACATTAGTCTTATATGTGGAGACATATTGATCATTTTAGATGATGGAAGATTTTTGGAGAAGTAGAATACATCTCTTAGATATCTGGATTTATGGAGATAAATCTAAAAGGATATTAGCGTTGAGTCAAAATTCTTATATTGATAAGATCTTTGACTAGTTCAAGGAAGTTGAACACATGATAATTGATTCCTTTTTGCTTCCGCTGCGGGATCAATTATATACGCTGTGATGTATACTCAATCCGACATTTCGCATGCTTTGAGCATGACAAGTCGTTTGCAATCAAATCCAAGTGATAGTCACTTGATAGCCATAAAGAACATCCTTAGTACTT
>JAIUZE010028790.1:0-12996 GCA_022085475.1 Heliosperma pusillum
GACAATACGTCAACTCAGTTAGCCAAACCGTTATTGATTTACGTTAATCAACTGACTAATCATATATATAATCAATAATTATCCCAATTATATTCCATAATAAGATTTATTATGTGGCGCACTATTGTGGAGGACACCTAGTCCAACAATTTGTGCTTTGTTAAGCCACTTTATGAGCTAATATCGTCTTCTAGGCGAATTCTTATGTTCTAACCTGTTTTGTAAGGAAAGTGACGTTTCTACGCCCTTTTTCTATATTCCAGAGCATTTGCCTAGCACCCGACGATTTGAAGAAGCAAGCTTGCCCAAGTGAAAGGCATTTCAAGAAGGTTCACTAATTCGAAAGAGAGAAGAAGCAAAGACAGTTTCGTAGTTGTCGGAAGATCAATCAATTAGGCGGAAGAATTCATCGCTTTACATCAAACCCTATCAACAAACCCGATTGAAGAGGTCAAGGGGGATGTTGGAAGTCAAGTCAAAGCAAAGGAAGATGAAACGACACACAAAAGACCTGGAATGCAACTTTCCCGATCGGGTAAGTGTGTACCCGATCGGGTAAGTGTGCTGATCCGAGCATGACGGCTTCTTCTTCCTATTTTTGTCCTATGTGTTTAATGCCCGACCTCTTCTCCACGAAATCCTAATACTATAAATAGATGCTCTAGCCCTTCATATCATATCATCTCATCTCACACAATCTCTTCACACAACATCTCATCTCTTCTTTCTTTAGATTCGTTTTTCTTCTTTCTTAGTTTAGTTTAGTTTTAGTTTTCTCTAGTTTAGTTTAGTCTAGTTCTAAGCTTTCTTCAATTGTAGTTGGTCTACTTGTAATTGGAATTATAATTTCCGGGTTTGCATTTCCTATTCAAGTTCTTATTCCATTTCAATCTTTGCTCATCCTTTTCGGTAATCTTTATTCTCGTCTTTACATTATAGTTTCATTTTCTTTTAGTATTTCCTTTATCATGTTTATCATTCTTAGTTTTATAATCTTAGTTTCCTTTTCATTGTTAATCATGCATAAGTAGTCACCTTTCTAAGGTGTAGGGTAGCCATGTTAGATTGATTAAAAGATGTTAATTGGATAAAAGAAATTGTGCCTTTCAAACGTTGTGTCTATGCATGTTTGGATTGTAACGATAGTTAACAATTTCTGGCCGGAAATAATCGACTAAAATGGAATTGTTTTCCAAGGTAAAGATACGCGAATTGAATAGACAAAGCATGACATGGTGGATTAAGACCAAGTAAATCGCCTAAAAAGCCTGCTAGACCATCTGATCTATGATTGTAATGAACATATCATTCTTACGAACTCGCAATGAATTATTTGCATATCTTAAATCCAATTTCTCCAATATGTCAATCTACATGTGTGAACCTATTTCCCTAGATTGTTTTCTATATCGAGTCATTAATTATTGTTTCAGTTTTTTAGCATTAGTAATAACCATTGTGACAATCATACAAGTTGAAATTCTAATCATATCTTTTCACAAGTATCTCCCGTCTCCCCGAGATCGACCCCTTACTTCCCTAACTGCATTTATTTGTTGTTAGCCTAGCCAAGGGTTATTTATCTTTGATTAGGGTACGCAACAACCCTGTCATGTGGTTTTGAAAGTTTTGTTGATTGTTTCTCAAGGGTGGAGCAACATATGGTTGTGGTTGAGGGTTTTGGACATTTTGGCTTTTATATGAGAGATTTGGGTGGTTCTTTGTGTTCTCATTGTAAAAGTGTGAGTAGGGATTTCCTTGCCTAAAAGATTGAAAGGCATTCACTTGTTTCATGGATCCTCTACAATCTTAAGAATCATGACCAAATGTTCCACAACTTTCACAAACCCCTTGAGGTAAGCTTGTGCCATCACCATAGCATTCACTTGTTGCGTAAGTTGTTGAGAAGATGAGTTTTGAGCTTGTTGGAATAGAACCGTTTGTTGGTCCATTTTGAGGTTCATTGCTTCCATATAAGAGCTATGTTCAGCTCCAAAGTTGGCTCCCATTTGGGTGACGGAGCTCACCTCATGCTTTCCCCTAGGACTTTGGCTTGGCCTACTAAATTTTGAGTTATGGGCCGCCATCTCCTCTATTCGTGCCCAAGTTTGAGCATCATCTACTTACGTGAACCTTCCATTTGATCCCATATTCAATATTCCTCTAGCATCTTCATAAATTCCATTCCAAAATTGTTGCACCAAGAACCACTCACTCAAACCATGGTGAGGGCAAGACCGAATGATCTCCTTGAATCGGTCCCAAGCATCATAGAGTGACTCTTCATCCCTTTGCTTGAAGCCGGTTATCTTAGCTCTCAATATATTTGTCTTTTCCGGTGGATAGAAATTTTGATACAAAGCTAGAGCTAGCTTCTTCAATGAGTCAATACCTAGATCAACCTTGTCAAGACTCTTCAACCATCGTTTTGCCGCTCCAATAAGAGAGAAAGGAAACAAGACCCATCGAATTTGGTCTTGAGTCACTCCCGTTTGAGAAACGGCATCACAATAATCACAAAAAGTCTCCATGTGTAGATGAGGGTCTTCACTTGGCATACCTCCAAATTAGTTCCTCTCCACCAATTGGATAAAAGCGGTTTTTCCAATGAAATTTCCGGCTAAATTTTGTGGTACGGGGGTGGTGTTTGGAAGAGTATCTTCCGTGGGAATATAGTGAGATGAGAATTTAGGCATTCTTGGGAGGTTGAGTGGTTGGATGGGCAGTGGGACGGTTGGTGGATTCCAAAAGGATTCACAAATTTCGCGATCGGCACAAAACCCTCCCAATTCTCTACCCTTGGATGCTCAATTTCTACCTCGTTACTTTCTCGGATTTCCCTTTCTTCACGCAAAGGTAGAGCCTCCTCCGTTGTAGTAGTCAGATGCGAAGAAGAGCTTCTATTTACGGTTTTTAAGACCTTACTACTCTCCCTTGACGACGACCACCCACCCACCAATAACACGACATATCCAAGCCCTTAGATGACACAAGCAAACAATTATCCGGCACCGCCGTCACCCATTATTTATTCCATGTGTTCTTTTCAATCTTCATATTCCTCCACCCATACACATTACTCCTACTCGAAGCTCACACCACCTCAATCACAACAAAATTTGTCACTGTCATCGTTAATTAGGAGTCTCCTTGTCAGTTATGAAGAAAAATGCCCGAGACAAAGATGCATAGTAGAGAGGAAATATGATAAAAAGAAGCTATATACAATAAATTTCGATGAAACACAGATAATAGTGACTTTCCGGCATGAAAGGGTGAGAAAATTATGGTGTTTGTCGGAGTTTCGGTATTGGAATCAATAGGTGTGAAAAAAAGTATGAGAAAAAAATGTTAGTAATAATGCGCGAAAAAGTGGTTTAATGGTGTGATATTGTATATTATATCCTGTGATATTGTTTAGTATAACTTGTGATATTGTATCACGGACTCAGAGACTCAATAAGATAGGTGGACTCACATTTTCCTAAATCTATATATACATATACATATATATATATATATATATATATATATATATATATATATATATAAATATATATATATATAGAGAGAGAGAGAGCCAGGTTCAGGTAAGTCCCTTAACTTAGATGAGTCCCTAAGTCTTCATCTAGACCATTAGATTTAACAAATCAAGGGTCAAGATTAAAACAAAAAAAACAAGGGATGATATAAAATCATCCAAAACACAACCAAACCCTAATCACTTTAACAATACCTACCCACTTTTTCTCTCACTTCTCTCTCTTCCTCTCATCTCTCTAAAATTTGAGATTTAAACCCACCACCACCAAGCTCACCACCTCCTCTCCCCGTCGGTCTGCCTCTCCCCGTCGGCCTGCCTCCTTGTGACAACCCTCGCGAATGGGGAAATAAAACATACACGCATGTGAATTACTTAGCGGAAATACGGTATTTTTAAAACCTTTATACATGCAAGATAGAAAATACGAGGTGTGTCAAATATTACAAACCAAAGTACGAAATATACTACAACAAGGACGTAGTCTCTCCAAATGTTATCAAAGTAAATGTGATTAGCAAACAAGCTAAAATCGTCTAGAGGTGAAACTTCCAGGGACAACGCCCGCTAGCTCAAACCCGAACCCAAAATATCAAGAAAAAAGCCATCCATGCAAGCAACCTGTTCATCCATGAAAAACATGAACGCCACAATCAGTGGGGAGTAACTCCGGGTTCTCCCAGCCATATCACATTAAACGTACACAAAAAGAAATACAAATGTAGAGGCATGCATATATAGATATACATGTGAAATACGATAAGAATATATAGGCGATTCAATATATAATGATAAGAGCATATGAGATACAAATCCGAATCCATCATGTTATACAAAGACTCGGGGAAGACACTCTTAGGCATGCGAATACGCTCACTAGGGCGAGCATCTCACCGTTAGCGGTATAAGTTTGATAAGATTGAGACTCGGCAAACAAACCATGCCAAGTCATGGAATGATCATGAATAATCAATCATGTAATCACCCATCCAAACACAACGACACAAAGACGACATCTCTCACGGTAAATGAAACGCACTAGCACCGTGTACATGGCATGTATGATTAAAAGGCATCCACGAGATAAGCATTTCCCTGAACGCATACACGATGCTACATTTCGTATATGTAGACTAATTTCCTCCTGGTAGGAGGACGATAATAATACGGTTCCTAGTCTAAACCTGGCCAGACTCTCGGAATAAAGGTGTTCCGAATCGACATGCGATAAACGTTTCACATCCAAGACTCGGTCAATCATAGAAGCCGAGTACCCCAAATTCGGTCGATAATTCACGAAAGAGGCGGAAAAGAGCACGAGCCTCATAACAAGCGGTACGCTACATGCAAATAACGCCACCTCACAAGTACAGAAAATTTGACGGCCGGGTCGATCAATGCAATGTGTTCGCCTCCCAACAACGTGGAGGTAGCCAAGGGAATAAGAGTACAAAGCACATAACAAAATAGTGCTCAAACCGTAACATTTGTAAAAACCGACTCAAAGTGGGACATACCAAAAACAGTCACAAAACATGTGATACAAGCGAATGAAATATCATATATTCGAAACATTAATAATTAAAGTCATTCCGGAAATTTATAAGATAAATGAACCATCGGAATTATTATAAACGAAATCCTAAACAAGAATTACAAGCAAAAGCAAGCAGGTGCCAGCCGGTCAGGTGGATCGGCTGCCGGCTATCCGGCTGACGCCATGTATCATATAAAAACCTTAATGAAATGTCAGTGTGTCCCAGCCGGTCAAGGGGACCGGCTGCCGGCTACCCGGCTGGGACCAAGGGTAATATGAAAACCAAAGTCAAATTTAGGGGCGTTTCAGCCGGTCGGCTGACCGGCTGCCGGTCGGCCGGCTAAGACCAAAATCATGCATCAAAATTACGTAACAACACAACAAAATACAGCCACTGTTGACCGGCTGCCGGTCGGCCGGTTGGGGTCACCAGTGCACGAAAATGCCAATTTTCACTAAGTATCAATATTCAACAACAATCATCTATGAACATAAATATCCATTCTCATATAATTTCTCAACTAACAACATCCATCAACAACAACACAAGTCCTAAGCATACTAACCATAATCTAAATACGATTACTAGCCTAGAAAACACATAAAACACGTAAATGATATCGAGTAACCCTTCACCGTTACCTTATTGCATCTTCACTCCGCGTCAAGGTCCTCTTCGATTAAGAAATAGTCTTTGTCGGGATCTTGAAGGTCACCACCTACAAATAGTTAATAAAAGATGAATATTCTTCACCTTGAGAAAGACGGAAAGTTTGAAAAGCGAGAAAGACGGTAATTTTATTATCAATACGGATAGAGGAAGATAAGAGGGGAAGAATAAGACGAACTTACGTGAATTTGAGCGAGAAACGAAAGAGTTATAACGAATCTAAGACGGATAAAAAATGGAGGCAAGGTTTTGGTTGATTTCTTAGTGAGCAAGAAAGTGTTTGAGTTGTGAGGAATGAACTAGGTTAGAAGGGAGTATGAAAGAGTAAGTGGAATAAAAGTCAAGAAAAAGTCAAAGACGACTTAAGACGGGATTCACTTGAAATCTCGCGTAATATCCAAATACGAACTCGGAAATTCTAAATTCGACACGGGAAATTAAATTCTAAACTAAAACTAAATTTCTCTGAAAAGTATCCGTAAAATATTTTTACTATTAAAATAGGGTACATTTGCGGGTGTTACAATCACCCCACCTTTTAAAAAGTTTCGCCCTCGAAACTTGAGCGAAAGAAAGATACCTTAAAGGAATAGACTCGGATATTTACTACGCATAGAAGCTTCCAATTCCCAAGTCTCTTCTTCGACATTAGCACATCTCCACAAGATTTTCACTAAAGGAACCACCTTACTTCTCAACTTCTTATCCTTGTGGCCTAGGATGCGGATCGGCTTCTCTTCAAAGGATAAATTCGGTTCAAGATCGGGCATCTCCTTTTGGAAGATATGGCTCGGATCACTAACATACTTTCTCAATTGAGAAACATGGAATACATTATGAACCTTAGCCAAATTCGGGGGAAAATCCAACTTATAAGCAACGGCACCAATCCTTTTCACAATATCAAAGGGTCCAATGTATTTCGGGCTCAATTTACCCTTAATACCAAACCGTTTAACACCCTTCATTGGAGATACTTTCAAGAACACTTTATCTCCAACCTCAAATTCTAACGGCCTTCTTCGGATATCGGCATAAGACTTTTGACGGTCTTGAGCGGCTTTCATTCTATCACGAATGACCTTCACATTATCAACAGTCTCAACAAGAACATCGGGGCCCAAGTCACGAACATCACTCAATTGATTCCAACATATAGGACCCCGACATTTCCTTCCATAAAGAGCTTCATAAGGAGCCATCTTGATCGATGCATGATAACTGTTGTTGTAAGAACACTCCACCAACGGTAGACTCTTTTCCCAACTAGATTGGAAGTCGAGTGCACTAGCCCTAAGAAAGTCTTCTAAAGTCTGAATAGTCCTTTCGGTCTGACCATCCGTAGCAGCATGAAATGCGGTACTCATCAACAACTTACTACCCATGGCTTCTTGCAAAGCTTTCCAAAATCGCGAACAAAACCTCGGATCTCGGTCGGATATAATCTCCTTAGGAACACCATGATATCTAACAATCTAATCAACATAGGCCTTCGCTAGTCGATCCAAACTCCAAGTTTCTTTGATCGGAATAAATCTAGCACACTTGGTCAAACGATCAACAACAACCCAAACGGCATCTTTACCTCCAACGGTCCTCGGCAAAGCCATAACAAAATCCATAGAAATAGATTCCCACTTCCATAGCGTAATATCCAACGGTTGTAGCAATCCACCGGGCCTCTTGTGTTCAATCTTCACTTGTTGGCAAGTAAGACATCTTCCAACATAAGATACAACATCACCCTTCAAGTTCGGCCACCAAAGTTGTAGCTTCAAGTCTTTGTACATCTTATCACCACCGGAGTGAATAGAATAAGGGGAAAAGTGAGCTTCATCAAGAACTCGCTTCCTCAAATCAAGAGCATTAGGAACAAATAAACGGCCATGGAAACGAAGAACACCTTCATCATCAACCTTGAAATCTTTAGCTTTACCTTCAAGAAGTTTGGCTTGAATAGACTTGTAGGTAAGATCATCAACTTGGCTTTCGCGGATCTCACGGACAAAAACAGGTTCAGCAGTCATAGCACCAACATAAACAAATCCATGCTCCACGAATTCTAACTTCAATCTTCGAAACTCGGCACAAAGATCATCGGGTAATACCCGCATAGCATTTAAAGCATGAGAAGCTTTCCTACTAAGAGCATCGGCAACAACATTTGCCTTCCCTTCATGGTACAACAACTCAAAATCATAATCATTCACCAATCCCAACCATCTTCTTTGTCTCATATTCAACTCTTTTTGAGTAAATATGTACTTTAAACTTTTGTGATCGGTGAATATACGACAATGAACTCCAATAAGAAAATGTCTCCACACTTTCAAAGCATGAACAACAGCGGCCAATTCCAAATCATGAGTAGGATAGTTCACTTCATGCACTCTCAACTGCCTCGAAGCATACGCCACCACTTTCCTACTTTGCATAAGAACACAACCCAAACCCATCTTAGAAGCATCACAATAGACATCAAAGCTACACCATCTTCAGGCAAAGTCAACACCGGAGCGGTAGTTAACCTCTTCTTTAACTCTTGAAAAGCAGCTTCACAAGCTTCATTCCATAGGAACTTGGTTTCCTTCTTCAATAGCTGAGTCATCGGTCTAGCAAGCTTGGAGAAATCCTTGACAAATCTACTGTAATAACCAGCTAAACCAAGAAAACTTCGAATTTCTCTAATATCGGTCAGACTCTTCCAATCCACCACAGCTTCAATCTTCGAAGGATCCACCATAACACCTTCTTTAGAAATCACATGCCCAAGAAAGGACACTTTAGGTAACCAAAATTTCACACTTGGAGAACTTAGCATACCACTTCTGACGACGAAAAACACCCAAAATAATCCTTAGATGAATAGCATGCTCTTCTTCGGACTTGGAGAAAATAAGAATATCATCAATGAACACCACCACACACTTGTCAAGATATTCACTAAATGTGCGGTTCATTTGGTCCATAAAGATAGCGGGAGCATTCGTCAATCCAAAAGGCATCACCTTGAACTCATAATGACCATACCTTGTACTAAAAGCGGTCTTTGGAATATCAACATCACGAACGGGAATTTGGTGATAACCGGATCTCAAATCAATCTTGGAAAAAGTAGAAGCACCCTTTAATTGATCAAACAAATCTTCAATTCTTGGTAAAGGATACCTATTCTTGATTGTAATCCGATTCAATTCACGATAATCAATACAAAGCCTCAAAGAACCATCTTTCTTCTTTACAAATAGAACAGGAGCACCCCAAGGCGAGGCACTTGGTCGAATAAAACCCTTCTCAATCATATCATCTAGCTGCTTCCTTAATTCCTTCAATTCGGTTGGAGCCATACGGTAAGGAGCTTTGGCTATGGGTCCAGAACCAGGTACAAAATCAATAGAGAACTCAACATCACGCTCGGGAGGAATCCCGGGCAAATCTTCAGGAAATACATCAACGAATTCTCGGACAATAGGCACATCTTCAATAATTGGCAAAGAGGTAATTGAAGAAGTCACAATACACAAGTATGCTTGGTAATCCTTTCTTACCATACTCACCAATTTCATAGCGGAAATCAAAGACACACTTTTTCGGGGATGAGATCCCTTAAAGGTTATTCTAACTCCTAAAGGACTCTTTAAATAAATCTTCTGATCACGACACTCGAACCTAGCATGGTACAATGCTAACCTATCAATACCTAGGATTATATCGAACTCTCCTAGAGGGAACTTAAGGAGATTTGCGGGAAAGATAGAACCCACAATAGATATTGGGACATTAGGATATAGAGTAGAACAAGAGATAATATCTCCGGAAGGTAAGGATATGGGAGTATCCTCACTAGATGTAGGCTTGATAGATAATTTATTAGCATAAGTTGAAGACACAAAAGGCATAGAAGCACCGGTATCAAATAGAATAAGACACGGTTGCTCTAAGATTGAGAACATACCCGTAATGATCTCTGGATGAGCATCGGCTTCAGCACGGCTCATAACAAAGATAGAACCCTTAGGTTTAGCAGGAGGAGGAGGGGGCAACTTACGATCGGGGCAATCCTCATTACGGTGACCACCCTTTTGACAAAAGAAGCACACATAAGGTCGGTTGGAACAAGATACACCGGGGTGTTGTGGATGTCTACAACGGTTGCACAAGCGACCTTGAGCTTGAGCCTGAGAAGCATAAGGCCTATGAGCCACATTAGAAGTAGCTCGAGGAATGAAAGGAGCAGGAGCTCTTGTATTTGCATTTGAAGGAGGATTAAATCTCCTCTTGTTAGCATAAGAGTTAGAGGAAGACGAAATAAACGGTCTCTTCCCATAAACATTTGGCCTAGAAGTGAAAGAAGGAGAGGGATTATTCATCAAAGCTTCATCCCTAATAGCCTTCATAGAATTCTCGGCCCACAAAGCATCATCATATAAATCTCCGAAGGATGTAGTATTCCTCCTCACTTTACTTTGAAGAACGACACTCAGCTTGTTACGGTAATAGAAGGCTCGGTCCTCGTCATCTCGGATAAGCCTCGGAGCAAAATGAGCAAGCTTGTAGAACTCCGTAGTAAAGTCTTGCGCAGACAAGTTGCCTTGCTTAAAGTCAATGAACTCCTTGAGCCTTTGTTGTTTAAGCTCTTTAGGATAGAATCTACCTTCCACTAGAGCCTTGAAACAAGCCCAATTGAAGTCCTCTTCAAGAACAGCGGTGGCACTTGTGATAGCCCACCAATTATCAGCTTCCCTCACAAGGAAGTGCTTTGCGATCCTCACCTTATCCTCTTCACGGACTTGGTATAGATGAAACTGCTTCTCTATCTCACGGAACCGTTCCGATAACTCGGTAGGGTCCGGTTCTCCACCGTAAGGTGTAATCTTACTCCTAGCTATTTGTCCAGCTACCCAAGCGTAGCCTCCCTGATGGTTATCTTCCCTTCGAGGGGGAACTTGGTTGGCTAAAGCAATAGCCGCATCCTGTTGATTCTTTAATACTTGAGTAAGAGCTTCCAACATGACATTCTCTACCATTCGTGGTCTAACCATCTTCATAAGAAACAAAAACAAATTAAGTTAGTCCTATCAATTAGCATAAACAAATAGACTACCAAGTAAAGTCCTTAACTTCTACCCATCTCCCATTTATTATTTCAAGGTCAAGTAGTTAAAGTTTAGGGTTCACGTGTGTGAGTCGGGAGCGATAAAGCTCTGATACCAACTGTGACAACCCTCGCGAATGCGGAAATAAAACATACAAGCATGTGAATTACATAGCGGAAATACGGTATTTTAAAAACCTTTATACATGCAAGATAGAAAATACGAGGTGTGTCAAATATTACAAACCAAAGTACGAAATATACTACAACGAGAGACGTAGTCTCTCCAAATGTTATCAAAGTAAATGTGATTAGCAAACAAGCTAAAATCGTCTAGAGGTGAAACTTCCAGGGACAACGCCCGCTAGCTCACACCTGAACCAAAAATATCAAGCAAAAAGCCATCCATGCAAGCAACCTGTTCATCCATGAAAAACATGAACGCCACAATCAGTGGGGAGTAACTCCGGGTTCTCCCTGCCATATCACATTAAACGTACATAAAAGGAAATACAAGAGTAGAGGCATGCATATATAGATATAGATGTAAAATACGATAAGAATAAATAAGCGATTCAATATATAATGATAAGAGCATATGAGATACAAATCCGAATCCTTCATGTTATACAAAGACTCAGGGAAGACACTCTTAGGCAACCGAATACGCTCACTAGGGCTTGCATCTCACCGTTAGCGGTATAAGTTTGATAAGATTGAGACTCGACAAACAAACAATGCCAAGTCATGGAATGATCATGAATAATCAATCATGTAATCACCCATCCAAACACAACGACACAAAGACGACATCTCTCACGGTGAATGAAACGCACTAGTACCGTGTACATGGCAAGTATGATTAAAAGACATCCACAAGATAAGCATTTCCCTGAACGCATACACGATGCTACATTTCGTATATGTAGACTAATTTCCTCCTGGTAGGACGACGATAATAATACGATTCCTAGTCTAAACCTGGCCAGACTCTCGGAATAAACGTTTTCCGATTCGACATGCGATAAACGTTTCGCATCCAAGACTCGGTCAATCATAGAAGCCGAGTACCCCAAATTCGGTCAATAATTCATGAAAGAGGCGGAAAAGAGCACGAGCCTCATAACAAGCGGTACGCTACATGCAAATAACACCACCTCGCAAGTACACAACATTTTACGGCCGGGTCGATCAACGCAATGCGTTCGCCTCCCAACAACGTCGTCGTATGCCCACTAACACATGCAATTAAGCAGTAGGATACATCCCCATTCCGACATTCCAGCCTTACGAACGTGGAGGTAGCCAAGGGAATGAGATTACAAAGCACATAACAAAATAGTGCTCAAACCGCAACATTTGTAAAAACCGACTCAAAGTGGGACATACCAAAAACCGTCACAAAACATGTGATACAAGCGAATGAAATATCAGATATTCGAAACATTAATAATTAAAGTCATTCCGTAAATTTATAAGATAAATGAACCATCGGAATTATTATAAACGAAATCGAAAACAAGAATTACAAGCAAAGTCTAGCCGGTCAGGTGGACCGGCTGCCGGCTACCCGGCTGACGCCATGTATCATATGAAAAACTTAATGAAATGTCAGTGTGTCCCAGCCGGTCAAGGGGACCGGCTGCCAGCTACTCGGCTGGGACCAAGGGTATTATGAAAACCAAAGTCAAATTAAGGGGTGTCTCAGCCGGTCGGCTGCCGGTCGGCCGGCTGAGACCAAAATCATGCATCAAAATTACGTAACAACACAACAAAATACAGCCACTGCCCCAGCCGGTGGGCTGACCGGCTGCCGATCGGCCGGCTGGGGTCAACAGTGCACGAAAATGCCAATTTTCACTAAGTATCAATATTCAACAACAATCATCTATGAACATAAATCATCCATTCTCATATAATTTCTCAACTAACAACATCCATCAACAACAACACAAGTCCTAAGCATACTAACCATAATCTAAATACGATTACTAGCCTAGAAAACACATAAAACACGTAAATGATATCGAGTAACCCTTTACCGTTACCTTATTGCGTCTTCACTCCGCGTCAAGGTCCTCTTCGATTAAGAAATAGTCTTTGTCGGGATCTTGAATGTCACCACCTACAAATAGTTAATAAAAGATGAATAT
>JAIUZE010028791.1:0-39210 GCA_022085475.1 Heliosperma pusillum
GTATTATGGTCTTGGGTACTCGGTCGAGTGACATTGGCACTCAACCGAGTAATTCGTACTCGACCGAGTACGACCGAGATTAGGGGTTATCAGACGAGTGATTAAAGGTTAATGAGGAGGAGTTAAATTTCCTAATTTACTTTTATGTTTCTTAATCACAAACTCTAAACTTTGAACTCTCTCAAAACTCCTCAAGAACCTTTCATCATCTCGTGCCAGTGTGATACACGGATCGTGGATCCTTGCCAAA
This sequence comes from Heliosperma pusillum, assembly GCA_022085475.1. NCBI lineage: Eukaryota > Viridiplantae > Streptophyta > Magnoliopsida > Caryophyllales > Caryophyllaceae > Heliosperma > Heliosperma pusillum. The sequence goes on from JAIUZE010028791.1 coordinate 251, forward strand.
CTGTGGTACACGGGGAACCAATGAGGGGCGCACACGGGATGGAAACGAGGGACAAGCTTAGTGATACGCATTTGTGGAGTCGCCACCAATTTTTGTGGGAAATTGGAACTGTTCGAATACTTTATGCCATGTCAAGACACAAACTAATGACATGAACACTACGAACTCGTTACCCTTAGCATTCTATGTTTAGAATGACTCTCGTGGATGTCAATGAACACGAACGTTCACAGAGATCTGGAGTAAGGGGTGAGGGTACGTAATAGGAAGCTCTTTAATTAAACACTTAATTCTCCCCGCCTCGATAGCGGCCTCTACTAATGATTAGGGAAATCGTTCGTACTTGATATGTCATCGATTAAATGCATGCAATGCAACATCCACGTTTAATCCTAGCATGTGAATTAGACTATGTCGGTGAACGTGTAATTAAACATTTAATTATGTGGAATTAGGAATTAGAATTAATTGAATGTGAGGAAGAGACAATTATACAATCATAATTATTAAATATGAATAATAAAATTACAATGATTTAAATGATCTATGTCGGAAATATATTCAAAATAAAGGCTTGAAGAAAAGTAAAAGGTTAAAAGATTAAAAGGACAGATTAAGGGCGATATTATGATTAGTAGTCGAGTAATTACATGATTAAGCTACGTCGAAGCGAGAAAGTAAGTTCAGAGACAGAAACCAACCCGGAACAGGCGCAATAGTAAGTGCGCGCTCTGGAAGAGGCGCATCACCTGTTGCGTCTGTTCTTGAGTTGGGTTCTGGCTGTGAAGCCAGAATCACAATCAGTTAATGTTCGTTTGTGTTTGTAATTAATTGTCGAGTTTTGACTCGAGTAAAAGTGGTTTAACATGTTAAATTACAAGACTAAAACCCACTAATACTGACTATTAAGGATCTAAGTCAATGATTAACATCTAAATAAAAGAATATGATAAAACATGACTTATTATACAAAGAAAAGACTAATAAAAAGAGGTTTTGAAAAGGTTTCGACATACTCCCGACATGAATCTTACATGAATTGATAAAATAAAATACGAATAAAAAGACGGGATTTACACCCTCAGACTTACATGTTGACGAAACGAGATTAACTAAGTTCACGTTTTAGCGATAGCTCGACTCGAGTATGTAAAGAAAGTGACCTCCTAAGAAGATTGATTAAGTTGATTGATTGATTAGTTGTGTAATTAGTCAAATTGGTCGGTCAAATGCAAACATGACGGGTACCCAGAAAGATATGAGCTTACATGGTCGATAGATCAAGCACGTAGATGTCGATAGCTTAGAGCAAGGTCTAGGATGCAAAGAGAGAAGAGAAGGAGCGGAACACTCATGTGCTTTAAAAATGAGAACAAAGCTGTCCTTTTATAGCCGAAAATATGAAGAGTTTGGGAACAACACAAACTTATCTCGAAAATATTCTGAAAACAGAGAAAACGGCTGGGAAGAGGCGCAACAAGTGTTGCTCCTCTTCCCCAGAGGTTTCCTACTGCGGAAGAAGAATTGTGGTAGATTTATACTTCCCTTTTAAAATATACGAGATATATTATATAAAAAAAGATAGAATTTGAATATTTAATACAATATTCAGAATATTTCCGCGTGTTCCGACCCGTAGTTTTAAAACGGTTTCTAGAAAATGAAGCGGTTTTCGACCCGAACTCCAAATGAACTCTAATGACTCTCAGAACGACCGTATCGGTGCGTAGATGACGACCAACAGGTAGACACAATTGTTTGAGCTATAACTTGACAATAAACTTACGAACTGTCATAAATCGTTTCGTGTACCAAACATGCGGTCCATTCATCACTGGGTGGTTGGCGGAAGGTGTAGAAACAAGGTATCTACAGAGCCCCTACTTTGAATGAGGCTTGGACAAGGCAAAAGTCAAAGTATAGCCATCAGGTCAATCGAAGATTACAACTTGACGAATATGACGACGCAAGGCGGTTGAAGGGTTCTGAACGAAGGACCTATCGTCGGGGACATTTTAAAGTCTGTCAACAATCAGGGAGGGTCATTTAAAGTCCGTTAGACTATTTATAAAAGCTCGCCAGCCATAAGAAGGAGTAATAACTGAGACATCTTCTTATTTGGAATGAGGTGCGATGTGAGGCTCGCCAACCGTCGAATGAGGTTGCGTCATGAGGCTTGCCAGCCGTTTGATTGGGGTGCATCGTGAAGCTCGCTAGCCATTGGGAGATATCATATGTGAGAATCTGCCTGTCTCTGTCCTCAGGCGAACTCTCGTTGGGAAACATGTATATTAAAAGAAATTTGCGAAACTTGATATATGGAAGACTCTGTCAGGATTGAATCATTCCAAGGAATCTGCTCGGTTGTGGCGAGCAAAATTCTGGTAATAAAAGATGGGCCCACTGATTGTATGTCCGGAAAGGTGGGTGTCCCGCATTGCTTGTTTTTTTGAATTGGTTTGAAAAGTGATGAATGATTGTTAATTAAAGAGTTTTTTTAATTGATTTGAGAAGTGACAAACGATTGTTAATTGAGGATTTGTTTGAATTTTTTTGAGATCGAGGTGGCAGGCGTCAAGCCTCTAGCTTACCTCGAGATGTTTGAATTGAATTAATTTGAGAAATGATGAACGATCGTCAATTAAAGAGTCATTTGATCCGTGCAGAAGGTCGAGGTAGTAGGCGTCAAGCCCCCAGCTTACCTCGAGGTGTTGGCTATTTTTGTCATTTTCATTGCATATAAATGCTTTTGATTTGACCCTTATTTGAATATAGGTGGCCCCATCTCAACACGTAGCGTTGTCGAGGGTGATCAACCGGTTGCGGGCTACGGCCATCGAGGCACTCTTAGGTGGCCGAGATCGACGAGTATGAACCTCTCATTTCCTTTCACTCTTACTGTATTTTTTGTATTTTCGAAATGAAACGACTGAAATGAGGCATTTCTTCATATAGAAACTTGGAGCGAGAATTGGTGGACCGAGAGGAGATGGCTCGTCTGTTGAGGAAGTTGGAGGCCAGGGATGCTGAGATCGCCGCTCTTGAGGCGACTGTAGCCGAGCCAAGTGGCGATGAGGATTAGTTATCCTTTGTTTTGCCGTTGACTTGTACATTTTGGTTATTTTTGTACATTTTGACTTTGTCTTGGGCGAAAGCCCCCAGTTTTAGATTTTTTGGATTTTGTTTTGGGAGAGCCTCCAGTTTGATGTATATGCTTCTTTTGAGTGCCTCTACTGTTAGGTATTTTATGTTCCTGCAAGTTAGTCTAAAAAACAGGTTTGGTAGATGACGGTTTTTGTCGTTATACTGCCGAAAATCACATAGAACTCACATAGAAATCACATAATTTACATGTAGCATTGGTGTCCTAAACTAGCGCAAAACGGACTACCCCCTTAAAAAAAATTTTTAAAGGAAATGCATAAGTGCTTGAAATGACTAGACATGTGTAAGTGTTTGAAATGACTAGACATGTGTAAGTGTTTGAAATGACCAGACATGTGTAAGTTATGAAATGACCAGAAAAAGGAGTGAAATGATTCCCCTAGAAATTGAAATCAATAAGTGCCCTCATTTGGCGGCTGTGTCGTCTTCCGTCTTGAAAAGCGAACCGGATAAGGATTAGGAAATCCAAGATGAAGTTAGTTAAGAAACTGATTAGATTTTCCTTTATTATCGAATTTCAAATGCAAACGCACATGTCCTTCTATTTACATTTAAAATAACGACGGGTTGAGTCCTGTGAAGGATTGCCTTCGTATTTATTGAAAAAATGAAATCAAACCCTAAGCGTAGTTAAAAAAAAGTAAGAGAATAAATGTTCGAAGCAAGAGCTTGTGATGAACTTAGAAAAGGATGGCATGAGCCTTGCTTACTCCAAAAAGAAGTACAATTCAGTTTATTTGATGACATGAGGATTATCCAAATGTCAAAATGCAAGAGCATAGTGACATTAAAATGGACTGGCCAGGGGCCGGTTTTATTCCATGTCGCATGAGCGGCACGTGTGCTACACGAGGCGTGTTTTGCCTGGGAATTTGAATGAGTTTTGCCCTCTTTACAGTAACAAGCTCGGCGAATTACGCAAAGATAATACTATAGAAACAAAATACTTTTGTAACCGTATGAGCTTAGTGTACATCCATCGAATTCTTAGATGCTAAAAAAGGGTGAAAATGTGGAATGGAGTGGTAGGTTCTAATGGTGTTAGAAGACACTGGAGATCTGTGTATCTCTCTGACTCACCTAAATGAACGAAAGGATTGTCCCAAAGAGCATGGAGACACGGTAACTGCGAATTGATTCGTCTGAAGTATGTGAAAAGATGACTACTCGAGGGATTTTGTGTTGTTTGTAGTTTTTTGACTGGGAAGATTTTTTTTTTATTTTTGACATTTTGAATTTGTATTGATTGACTGAATTTTTTTTATTTGTCTCGTGAATTTTTGAAAATATTTGAGACTTTTGATTTGAAGTTACTGGACTGTTGTTTGATTTGAAGTCGTTGGACTGTTTTTGATTTGTAAGTTCTTGGAGTGTTTTTGATTTGATAGTCGTTGTTGGACTGTTTTCGATTCGAAGTCATCGTTGGACTATTTTTGATTTGATAGTCGTTGTTGGACTGTTTTTGATTTGATAGTCGTTGTTGGACTGTTTTTGATTCGATAGTTTTAGGCACGATTGCACTAAAAAATTGACCCTCGGGTGAGCTAGTTTGTTAGCACCCATGGTAAGGACATTAAATTGTTTGGCATAGTATGCAATTTGTATTTGTTTGGTAGTCATATGAAATATAGGAATTGACAAATCAGGTAGAAAAATGGAGTCTCCAAATCTAGAGGTCACCTAGAGATACGACGATTAAAGAATTTTCGCACCACAAGATATGGAAAATATGGTAAATGCACGCCCTTGTTAAGGCTTATTCTAAGAGGTCGAGTGATCTACATTAAAGAGATACGACCTAAAGTATTTTGAGTCTATTCTACTAGTTAAGGGAAAAAAAGTAGAACAAGTGACTAATAAAAACTACAAATGCTAATATAGTGAAGACAAATAGCCCCTTTCAGATGTTGTTCTCAATTCTTGTTCTTAGAATTATCTTTGAAAGACTTTATGTTTTGCTATCTCAAGTGGTTTGCATAAACGGGTCTCAAATTGTCCACGAATTTTTCCACAAGAGTAGCTTCATCTAGACGTTCAACAAGTTGTGTGCTAGTCTTCCTCCACCTACTTAGGAAGTTGGTGAAACCTTCTTTATCATTTTGGGTAAGAACCTCTAGAGTACGCATGTTGACTTGAATTTCAGCAGTGTCACCAAACTGCTTGGCGAACTCAATTGCAGCATCATCCCAGGTTGTGATTTTCTTATGTTCCGGTGAATAGAACCACTGCTTAGGAATGTTGTCGAGAGATAAAGGAAAGATCCTTAGCAACATCTTGGGTTGATGCCTTTGATATAGATGTAATATTTGAAAGCACGAATGTGATTTAAAGGGTTCTCATGCCCCTTAAACTTTGGGGTGTCAGTCATGTTGAAGTTGGTTGGCAATTGAGTACTTACGGCTTCATATTTGGGATTATTCTCCCTGTAGATGTCATCTCCCTTGAGGTACATTAGTTGCTCCTCCAAGTACTGGAGTCGCTTTTCTGTTTCAGTAAGAACTGGCCGGGGATCGATTTCTGGTTGTCCCATAAAGGGTGGAATGTTATCTTGCACAATAGCATCAGGAATGCATGTAGGAGGAAGCCTAGCTTCATTGGCAACCATTCGACCTTCAATGGCATTGAAGCGAGCATAAGCTTGGTCTTGACTTGTTTGGAGACGGATGAGTGCAGCTAGGACCAGATCATTACCATTTGGGTTTTGCTCGGGTAGATGAACACTTGCTCGACTAGTTACCGACATCTTGAAAACTGAGGCAAGAGACCGAAGACGGATCAAATCACTGACCAACCATTCTAGCACACTTATTCAAACGGACTCGACTTGTGAAGTGGGAATGTGCCACTGTGTTTAAGTGAGTTTTGAACATGACTCGTATTGAAATGTTCGTCCTAGACAACCGTAGTGTGTTTTTAGGAGTGTTGACTCGAAGTGAGAATGACTCGACTTGCGAAGTGGGCGTGTGCCACTGTGCTAAGTGAGTTTTGAAAATGACTAGTTTTGAAATGTTTGTCCTAGACAACCTTAGTGTGTTGTAGGAGCGATGACTCGAATTGGAGAATGACTTAACTTGTGGAGTGGGCGTGTGCCACTGTGTTAAGTGAGTTTTGAAAATGACAGGTTTTGAAATGTTTGTCCTAGACAACCGTAGTGTGGTTGTAGGAGTGATGACTTGAATTGGAGAATGACTAGACTTGTGAAGTGGGTGTGTGCCACTATGCTAAGTGAGTTTTGAAAATGATAAGATTTCAACTGTTTGTCTAGACAACCGTAGTGTGGTTGTAGGAGTGATGACTCAAAGACGATTTTGACTGAATATTTGGAAGAGTTTCGACTCATTTTGCGCTACCTTAGGCCACCTTTGAAAATGTTTTACCGTTTTGAAAAGGATTTTGTTTTGAAAAGTTTGTCATGGTTTTATTTACAAAATGGTGATCACGTATGGGTTATGCACATTTATATAGGCATTATAACGGTATCATGAGTGAATTTAAAATGGTTTTGGTTTAAAAGGTGGGTTGCCATACCAAGCAATCAAACCCAGGGTCTGTGGAGAGGTCCACGCCAAACATGAGTAAGATCAGTTCCTAGTCCATTTCCTCGAGTAGTGAAAGCTCTTGATACTAACATGAGTATGTACCATGGTATAGTTGACGTGAATCGATATCCATCCTTAAGCCCATATAAGAATTTGGACCGTCCCGACAGGACGATTGGTCGAAACGGGTTGTGTTGGGCCTAGGAAGGCCGAATAAAACGACCTAAGAAGGTCGAGTATGAAAACTGATAATTGTCTCGTACAAACTATTCCCTAACCTTGTTCAAGTTTCACCCTAGGTAACACGTATGTGTATTTTCCCTAGCGGAGTCGCCAAACTGTGATACACGGATCGTGGATCCTTGCCGAACTGTGGTACACGGGGAACCACGGAGGGGAGCACACGGGATGGAAACGAGGGAAAAGCGTAGTGATACGCATTTGTGGAGTCGCCACCAAATTTTGTGGAGTCGCCACCAAATTTTGTGGAGTCGCCACCAATTTTGTGGGAAATTGAAACCGTTCGAATACTTTATGCCATGTCAAGACACAAAGTAATGACATGAACACTAAGAACTCGTTACCCTTAACATTCTATGTCTAGAATGACTCTCGTGGATGCAAATGAACACAGATGTTCACAGAGATCTAGAGTAAGGGGTGAGGGTACGTATTAGGAAGATCTTTAATCGAATACCTAATCCCGCCTGCCTCGATAGTGGCCTCTACTAATTATTAGGGAAATCGTTCCTACTTGATATGTCATCGATTAAATGCATGCAATGCAACATCCACGTTTAATCCTAGCATGTGAATTAGACTATGTCGGTGAACATGTAATTTAACATTTAATTATGTCAAATTAGGATTTAGAATTAATTGCATGTAAGGAAGAGACAATCATACAATCACAATAATTTAATATGAATAAGAAATTACAATGATTTACATGATCTATGTCGAAAATATATTCAAAATAAAGGTTTGAAGAAAAGGAAAAGCTTGAAAGATTAAAAGGACATATTAAGGGCGATATTATGATTAGTAGTCGATTAATTACATGATTAAGCTACGTCGAAGCGAGAAAGGAAGTTCGGAGACATAAACCAACCCAGAAAAGGCGCAACAACAAGTTTGATTAAAGAAAGACCCCTCGTAAGAAGAAGTACATGATTAATTACATGTTGACGAAACGAGATTAACTAAGTTCACGTTTTAGCGATAGCTCGACTCGAGTATGTAAAGTGAGTGCCCTCGTAAGAGGATTGATTAAGTTGATTGATTGATTAGTTGTGTAGTTGGTCAAATTGGTCGATCAAATGCAAACGTGATGGGTACCCAGAAGGATCTAAGCTTACGTGGTTGATTGATCAAGCACGTAGATGTTGATAGCATAAAGCAAGGTCTAGAATACAAAGAGAGAAGAGAAAGGGCGGAACACTCGCGTGCTTTAAAAGTGAGAACGAAGATCTCCTTTTATAGCCGAAAATATGAAGAGTTTGGGAACCACACAAACTTATCTCGAAAATATTCTGAAAACAAAGAAAACGGCTGGGGAAGAGGTGCAGCAAGTGTTGCACCTCTTCCCCAGAGGTTCCCTACTGCGGAAGAAGAATTGTGCTAGATCTATATTCCCTTTTAAAAGATACGAGATATATTTTATAAAAAAAGATAGAATTTGAAGATTTAATTAAATACTTAGAATATTTCCGCGTGTTCCGACCCAGAGTTTTAAAACGGTTTCTAGAAAATGAAGCGGTTTTCAACCCGGACTCCAAATGAACTCTAATGACTGTCAAAACGACCGTACCGATGCGTAGATGATGACCAAGGGGCAGACATAAGTGTTTGAGCTATCACTTGACGATAAACTTACGAACAGTCATAAATCGTTTCGCGTACCAAACATGCGGCCCAATCATCACTGGGTGGTTGGCGAAAGGTGTAGAAACAAGGTATCTACAACCAGATCTAAGCTTTTGTCTCGTTGGTTGATCATCAGAGTAAGTATTCTTGTATGCAATTGATTTCCATTGTTTATGTGATATTGATTTTCCCTAATTGATTTGGGGAAGGGGGAATTGTTGTTGATTATGTTATTGTAATTGTATAGAGAGGGAAATCTTAGTGGAGTACTTTTGACTGCTTGACTTGCTACCGGAATTTCCGAAAAGGTAGGGTTTTCTACTCAGTATTTGTCTATTCTAATTGATGGCATGAGATTATTGATGTGTTATTTGTGATACTTGATATGCGAAGATGTTGTTGATCACTGTTGTTACGATGTTAGAAATTTGGGAGTTGTGGTTGATGTTACTATAGTTACTTTGGTTTGGTGATCCTGTTAGGAGATTGGTCACCAACCCGATTTCGCCCCTCGTTGTTATCCCGCCACGTGGGGGATGTACACATTAATGTTCCGGGTTATCTTGCTATGGCGAGATGGAAGTTCGACGAATGTGGTTGCGGAGCAGGGTCAATCGGTGGTTTTGTAGAGCAGGCTGGTAACCTGAGTCTACTGAGGTGACCGCTGCGGTGGGCCTCTGGTTTCTCTTTTCCCTTGTGCTTATCTTGTACGTTGGTCGGTGTAAGCATATGCTAAATATTCTACTGTTTTACAAATCCGATGTGATCCATTGAGGAATGGTGAGCAGGTGATCGTAGGTAATCATTAGCGTTGCGTGGGATTAAGGATGGGATCACTTATGAGTCTAGCTTCCGTGTGTCAGTTTGGCGTGTCAGTTGGAGTCTTCAACTCGTAGTAGTATTGAAGATTGTTTTCAGTTTTGGCATCTTAATATTATTGTGGATCTGGTATTTGGTCAGATGGTATGCCATCTGCTTTGATTATGTAATCACCTTTAAACATCTATTTAATAAATGCCGTTCCTTTACTAACTCGGGCAAGCGAGATGGTAGCCCTCCCATGTGCTAAGGGGGTCTTGTAAGGCATCTTGGTGTATGAGGATGTTACAAAGTGATATCAGAGAGATCGATTTTATTTGGAACCTAAAACCAATGAACCCAATGAATTTGAAGAGTGTATTAAAATAAACCCGGGTAGGAGTCATAGGGAGCTACCGCAAAGATTCGGAAGATGTCTCGAAATCGCACTCTTGCCTTATAGCTCTTACTTGGTCACTATGGGAAGTGTCGGGGCATTATGTGTATTTGATGTTGTTAATATGTTGCATGTTGAAAATATGTGGAATGGAGATGGATGTGGAATAGAGTTGAGAGATGAATTGTGGCATGTTAGTATCGCATGAGATTGGCGTGAATGGTGTGATGAGATATGAAACACATGAGGTGTGGCATGATTATGTGATGTACTTGAAATATGATGAGCATGAACGCGATGTAATGTGTTAAACGATGTTGATTTTGGCATGAAAATGTGTTATTGTTAACGACCATCTTGTATGTATGCGTTACATGAGATTATTTTATGTATGTGATTATGAGAATATGAATTGAATAATTGTGATTATAAGCATGAAGAATGTGTTTATCGTTGGTAATAATGCGTATATGAATTACTTATGGTTATGTGAAGCATGTATAGGATGCATATGAACTAATAACTAAATGTGATTTAGGCATGAGAAGTATATTATGGTTGTACCATATGTTATGCATATGAAGTATGTATGGCGTGTGTGATATATGTACATGTGAAAGAATTGAATTGCACAAGGAACACGAAATATATTTATGAAATATGGCATATTTGAATGGAGTATGATTTGGAGCTAATTGATATTGATATATTGAGATGATGAGAACATTTAAATAGTTGTGAAGTATGAGAAATAGTATCATATGTTATGTATGTCAGTATGCATGAGTAATTGTTGTATCGGGCTGTATCATTGCCTGACTCGACCGACTGGGCCAGGGTACTCGACCGAGTAGGGGCTACTCGACCGAGCACCTTGACACTCGATCAAGTGTTAGGAGCTTAGGTGAAAGTTTTTATGCGGAAAATAGTGACTCGACCGAGCGCATAGTGACACTCGGCCAAGTATATGAGGCTCGACTGAGCAAAAGTTCCTCAATATGGTGACGAATGTTGTTTTTAGGTCACTCGATTGAGTGTATGTTAATACTCGACCGAGTGTGTGTGACTCGACCGAGTGCGTCTTACTCGATCGAGTAGTGTGTGTACTCCATCGAGTGTCTTGAGTACGATCGAGAGAGTTGAATTCGACCGAGTAGCTTCGCCACAGCGGGAGAGTCGTGATATTGTTTTCTCAATAGATGGTTGTGTTAAGTTATGTACTTAGTCGTCATGTATCTAATATAAGCGGAGAAGGTGTCATCGTGTTGAGTCATAGTGTATCATTGATATATGTTTCAAGTATACATTGGGTTCGTGAATGAGTTCAAAGGATCCTATAAGTAAATAATGTTCCCCATGATTGCATTGTTTTGTGAGAAATGGGTGTGGTTATTTATGGTTAAGACGGATAGATTGAGGAGCCTTGTGAGGGGGAGATAAAATTGGTTTTGTGATGTGAGATGTGTAATAATGTTATGTATTGAGCAATTTATATAGAGGTGTTTGTTTATATGATCAAATGATAATAAGGGAATGGTAATGTATGAATTGAGGATTGAGGAGAGAGATATGAATGGTTATAAAGAAGAATATGTGTAAGATATAGAGGAAAATGAGGCTGTTTGAGTTGATTCGGGATATTATGTGATGATGACCGATATAGAAGAATGTAATGATGATGGTACATAGAGAGCTTAGTCCGTTTGATGTGTAAGTAGAACTTGGATATTGTTTTGATGGAAAGCCGGATAACTAAGAGACAATTGTGGAGATGAAATATTATGGAAGTATGATATGAGGTAAGTATCGTTTTGAGGTATGCTAAGGAGATAATAATAATATATGATGAGTTTCGTTATTTGTTTGGACAAATTAGTAACAAATAAAGGAAAATAGTACTCCCTCCGGTCCATACCAAGGGTAACATGGTGGAAAATGGAGTATTTAATAAAATGTGGAAAAAAGAGGGGTAAGAAGGGAAAAAGTAGGTGGGCCATGTAATTGTGGGTTTAATTGTGGGGTTGATATGTGGGCCATGTAATGTCATTTTGTGTAAATATCAAATGAGAATAAGGATAATATAGTAATGTTGTGGACCAAATAAGGTATGTTACCATTAGTGTGGATTGTCCGTTTATAGTAAGTGTTACCATTGGTCTGGATCGGAGGGACTATATTAAAGGAAAGTATTATGGTGTATGATTAGAAGGGTGTAGCGAAGTGTTGTTGAATTTGGAATCTTGAGGTAATAAGAAAGTAGTCGCGTTATTGGAGGACGAGATAGTGAGAGTGAATCTTTGGGATAATGAGTAATTGTAATTGATGTGAATTGGAAGAAGTATAAATAGCAAATTGGTAAAGCAAAGGAATAATTAAAGCAATAGAATAGCGTAAATTGAATGATATTTATAACTTTATGAAATGATTTGTATTGGGAATTATGAGTTGAAAATAGTCATGTAGAAGAGTAATATTTGGAGGATCATATTTCGAGGTAAGTGATAGAGATACAAAGGACATAGTTGGTAAGAAAGAGTAAGAAAAGGTGATAATATTTTCGAATGGGTTGATAAATGATTTTGTGATAAAATAATATGATATATGTATATTGGTAGATATTGTTTTGTAGGAATTTGTCGGTTAGTAATCGAAGATGATGTTGTGGAAAGTGAGGTGGAAAAATTGTGACTTTTGGAAGTAATCTAGGTAGTGGCTTGTGTGGGATGTATGAGTATTTGGTGGTGTATTGTTAGAATATCGTTATTTTTGAATTTGGCAGTCTGAAGTGTTGCGTGGATGTAATTGGGAGACAAGAGATTTAAATGAGAAACTATGAATGAATATTTAGTTAAAGTTGTTAGTCGTTAGTGGAACCTTTATGAGGATGTAAGACTAAAGAAAGAATGTGAGCTATTAAGTCTCAAAAGGAAATGTGAGAGCTTATTGTGGTTATTTGGTAGCTATCTTGAGGTATTTGTCTTAATACCTTGTGAGTCGTTTTGCGGGAAGAGAGGGATTGATGGAGGGGGACTTGTTATGGTTGAGTTAAGGAAGTTTGCGAAGGTTGTGGTATTATTTGGCAGGTGTCATAGTTGAGTGTGGAGGTAGTTTCAAGTGTAATAGTTTTGCGGTTGTTTTCATGTTGGCAAAGGAATGTGAGGTGTGAAGGTGGTAGTTTCTAATTAGTTGTGTTGTCGGGTTAACCTTTATAGTATTGAGTGGCAAGAATGTGGATATGTGAGTAAAAGAAGAGTAATGTGTCGTAGTTTCGTGGATTTGAGGGCGACGTTTGAGATATATTGGAATCTAGCTTTCTTGTTGAGATTGCATATGTGATATTATAAGCTTGTTACTCGTATGTTGGATTAGTAGAATGAGGTGAGAGTGTCCTCGTGTAACGCTTCGAGACAAGTGTATAGGGAAGTATTGGTGGTTTGTGTGTGTCGAATTAGGTTATGTATCTTGGTTTGTATAGTTTTTTTGTTGTGTAATGGTGTCATTAGTGTGGTGGTCCGTTTGTCAGTCATGTGGTAATGCGAGTCCCCGTGAGTCAGTTAGAGTATCGAGTCTTAAGGGCTTGAAGCAATTATGTGTTGGGCACGTGTATTGAGGTCATATTTTATTGTTATAGATTTGGTAGCTATTGTCTGGTGGATTTAAGAGTACAGTCTAATCGGTGAAGATTTACCGGTCGCTATTGTTGAGTCCCTTGTTCTTTTAGAGTTTGGGTCGAGTAACTTGATTGATATGGTGGTTCCATGTACGAATTTGGATATTTTGACTTGGTGGGTGTGAGGAGGTCGAGAAATATAATTACGGTGTGCTTGAGGTGTAAATGGTTCATGGTTGTTTGGAGGATTTTATGGAGATATGGTGTTAGAGCGCATCATGATTGAGTGTTATGTGGTCGAGATATGGCGAGAATTCAGAAGGATGTTATGAGTAATCATGGTAAATGTTTGATCTAATGTTTCATGTTGAGGATTTCTGGGTGGATTCTAGGTAATGTGAAAAATGAATGGCGTTAAGGGTTGTCGTATAATTCTTAGTGTTGGTATTGGAGTATTAAGCGATTTTGGGTGAGACGGGATGAGGGAAATAAAGTAAATGGATAAGAGTTAATGATGAATGAGGTTAGAGGGCGTAGCAGCGTTTGAGGAGAGCGGGTCGTCTCATTGTCGTGACTGTGTTGTGGAATAGTTAGACAGTATGGTGATTTGATTGATAAAATTTGGGTGAATAGTTGTTAGTCAGTTGTGCAGTTGAGGTATTATTATAGGCATGAGTGGGGCGTTGCGGTATTAGTTATTCGGTGATGATCGATTTTGGGCGATGTGAAAGGATAGAACTATTTTGCAAGACGATAAGTGGTGGTATTAATATTTGGTATGGTGGTGGAAGTTAAGGTTTATTATGTTGTAAAATGGTATGTGATGTTGTGAGTACTTCGTGGTGGATCAGGTGCTAGGTCTTGTTGAGAGGTTGAGTTTGATGTGTTTGGTATGGTGGTGGAAGTTGGAGTACTTGCGTGGGTGTGATGTCGTTAGGATGTGAAAATTTCGATGGTGGCATTTGACGGTGTTAGCTCGGATGTCTTATCGATGTATGTATTGTTGGAATTTTTGGATTATGATGTTGTGTCGGATTGTGACGGTAATTGGGGGTACCCTTGATATGTGATGGTGGTAGTACTCGCGTGACTGCTTGGTTTTCCTTGTTGGCAATAAGGGTGTGAACTTCGGGGACGAAGTTCATTTTTAAGGAGGTAAGAATGTAATAAATTGTATTATTTTTGGAAGACTTTTGCTTTCTTATTGGTCTTACTTGTTGATGGGAACTTTGTGTTGGTTGTGTTGAGTTGATATGTTATTGGTGGAGTCCTCGCGTCATTGTCTGCGTAGTGTTGTTATGTGTTGTTATGACATATGTTTAGCATATGTGCTATTATGTGTTGCTGTGACATATGTTTAGCATATGTGTTGTGATGTGCTGTTGTGACATATGTTTAGCATATGTGTTGTGAGTGGTGTCTTACCTGGTGTTGTTAGTTGGTAGGGTGTTTGTGTGGAGGAGTATGAGTTGTGAACTTCGAGGACGAAGTTTGTTCTTAAGGAGGGAAGATTGTAAACTCCGAATTTATGTGTATTGGGGGCTCGGCCGAGTAGGGCTTACTCGACCGAGTACATGGTGTACTCGGCCGAGTGTAGGCTACTCGACCGAGTAAATTTGGTTGGTGATTTTTGTGGTATTCTGATCATGGGTACTTGGCCGAGTGACATTGGCACTCGACCGAGTAAGCCGTAATCGACCGGGTACATGTTGTACTCGACCAAGTACGACGGAGATTAGGGGTTATCGGACGAGTGATTAAAGGTTAATAAGGAGGAGTTAACTTTCATAATTTACTTTTATGTTTCTTAATCACAAACCCTAAACTTTAAACTCTCTCAAAACTCCTCAAAAACCTTTTATCATCTCGTGCCTAAGCTTTTGTCTCGTTGGTCAATCATCGGAGTAAGTATTCTTGTGTGCAATTGATTTCCATTGTTTATGTGATATTGATTTTCCCTAATTGATGGGGGGGGGGGGGGGGGGGGGGGGGGGGGGGGGGGGGGGGGGGGGGTTGTTGTTGATTATGTTATTGTAATTGTATAGGGAGGGATGTCTTGGTGGAGTACTTTTGACTGCTTGACTTGCTAGCGAAATTTGCTAAAAGGTAGGGTTTCCTACTCAGTATTTGTTTATGCTAATTGATGGCATGAGATCATAGATGTGTTATTTGTGATACTTGATATGCGATGATGTTGTTGGTCACTGTTGTGACGACGTTGAAGATTGGGGAGTTGCAGTTGATGTTACTATGGTTACTATAGTTTGGTGATCCTGTTGGGAGACATGTCACACCCCGAGTTCGCCCCCGTGGTTATCCCGCCACGTGGGGGATGTGCACAGTAATGTTCCGGGTTATCTTGCTATGGCGAGTTGGAAGTTCGACACCTGTAGCTGCGGAGCAGTGTCAATTGGTGATTTTGTAGAGCAGGTTGGTAACGTGAGTCTACTGAGGTGACCACTGCGGTGGGCCTCTGGTTTCTTTTGTCTCTTGTGCTTATCTTGTACGTTGGTCGTTGTAAGCATATACTAAATTTTCTACTGTTTTATAAATCCGATGTGATCCATTGAGGAATGGATCGTAGGTAATCATTAGCGTTGCGTGGGATCGAGGATGAGATCACTTATGAGTCTAGCTTTCGTGTGTCAGTTTGGCGTGTCAGTTGGAGTCTTGAACTCGTAGTAGTATTGAACATTGTTTTCAGTTTTGGCATCTTAATATTATTGTAGATCTGGTATTTGGTCAGATGGTGTGCCATCTGCTTTGATTATATAATCACCTTTAAACATCTATTTAATAAATGTCTTTTTTTTATTTCTTGTTGTAATGCTTACTACCTCGGGCAACCAAGATGGTAGCCCTCCCATTTGCTAAGGGGGTCTTGTAAGGTACCTTGGTGTATGAGGGTGTTACAGTAATCCCTCAATCTTTTGGTCTCAACTTAAGTCTAATATAGGTAATCCTTTAATATTATATGTTAAACCCATTTTAATATGCTAAGACAACTTTTACAAGACTTGTTATATTGAAGTTTAAGGGAAGAAATACAGATTTAATGAACTTACTCAACACTTGGATGCTTAAGGGTGATATCTTGAGCGTAGATCTAGAATCCATGCTCTTGAATGACGAGGATCCTCTATCTATAATTTTTAGGTGGTCTTTAATGAGTGAGGTATGAATAGGATGGCTGCACAAGTCTATATCTATATTAACCCGTTTCTAACCCTCGAAAGTAGGGAAAAGAAATAAAAAAAAATTGGCCCAGATTCCCGCGACTCGGTCGAGTAGCTCGGGGTACTCAGCCGAGTGACACCTACTCGTTTGAGTGCCCTACTTACTCGACCGAGGGACACCAAAACAGAAGCCATCCTAAATTGCTCCCCTTCCCTAATCGATTTAGTGTCGCGACACTTGGTCGAGTGATCCGTATAAAAATACGGAGTATTACGATCTACTCTCCTTATAAATGAACTTCATCCTCAAAGTTTGCACACTACAATAACCAACATCATCAACCTTATTCGAAAACTCGACACATGGTAAATCTAAGTTTCTCGATATCACTTAATGTCCAATCTATAAGTCTCTCGATTATGCTCGCATCACAATAGCATTCACATTTATCTAACAAAATTATCGTACTACTACATCCTAGCCCCTTAAAAATAAGGTTATGTCCACGTAACCTAGATCATATCCGATCACACAAACGCTGGCGCACTACAACCATCATCACCTAACATTTATTACTACCAGAATACTGACACTCATTTATTACCTCTCATGACTCATAACGCAAAAACAGTAGTCCTTATCATTTTCTCGCCAGCCTCCATGAATACCATTTAAATCAGATACATTCTACACAATAATGGTTATACTAACTCACTATCTTACCAGGTATACTCATATCTAAGTCACTCCAATACTCCATTGACATACATCCCAACAAAAAATACATACAAGTTAGAGTTAAGGATGTGACGCAATAAGCGTCAGTGACGCTTACTAAGGTTCTTAATCATAAAACCCAAAACCACACTACAAATTACTATCAAAACTAGCCAAAATCCAACGGTACCTCACGCTACGCAAATTGAGCTTAAAGCCACCAATTTAACACATTCTCTTTGTAAATACCTCAATCTGCACCTCCCAAAAGCCACCTGATGATAATCGGATGTGCTTGTTAGCTTTATGTCGCGATTTAGGACATTTTGTAAGTCGGTTTAAAAGACGATATATCAAACATTGTTGTCACCCCTTTTATCGTCATGTACGTGCCAATACTGTCTTTTTGACATTTAATTAGACTCGGTTCTGAGTCCGGGTAAAAAATCGTCTCCCTTTGAAGGATCCTGTCTAGTTCCGAGACGAAATATTCTGGAAACATCAAGTAATATTTTATTATGGTAAGAGTTCGACACGAAAATCAATCTCTATCTAATAAGATAAAACTTGATCTCTTCCCTTTGGAATCTGCAATAACGCGTGTTCTTCGTAGAGGAGGAAACCTCCTTAGAACATGCGCACGAACTGTTGCGCCTCTTCTAAGTAACGCGGCCAGTGTAGCGCCTTTTCTAAGAGGTGGTTCATCGTTGTTGCAGTCCGAAAAATCTTCACCTTTTGTGCTATAAAAGAGAGCTCCTCTCTCCATGGTTGGCACGCAAATGTACGCCCTTCAGTATTCTTTATCTCTATTTGCATTCTGACTCTTGACAATTACGCGGTTGATTGATCTGTCTCGTTAGCTTGATTTTTATCAAGTCTCTCACCTCGTTTGCATAGATTGACCAAGCTTGACCCCTACTCAAGTTATAATCAATCTAAGTTACTTTGTCTTAATCCTTGATTACTTAAAGGGCACTTTCACCTACATCGTCTCGATAATTGCTAAAAACTGGCTTTAGTCTACTCACAACGCTAACATGTAAGTCTGATGATGTAAAAACCTTCTTTTAAGTTTGTATTGTATTATTTACATATATTTACATGCATGTCTGTCATATAAACCCAAAAGTCGTATTTTTAATCAAAGTTTTAATCGATTTTAACTTTCACGACCCTTAGAGGAGGCTTAGAAGGTACGCACAATGTTGTGCGCCTTGGCTCTCCTGAGTCTGTTCTTCAAATATCTGATTTGAAATCCGTCCCGAGTCATTAATAATCAATATTAATTGGTTTGTTACGATAGATATGGATATTAATAGCCTAGTTTATACTAGCACATTGTTCTTTTAATCCTTTTCAAAAACCGTCTTTAATCTCCAATAATCAATATTGGATGGTTAAATCACTTTTTTTTTTTTACTATTTATTCTTTCTTGTTTTTTATTATTTACTTATTTTTGCCGTAAATAAATTAAGGAATATAAAAAATTGTTCGGATCTGACAAACAGACCTAAATACAATCTTAGAAGGGACGCAACACATGTTGCGCCTTTTCTAAGGCGGTATTTAAGCCCTTTTGTCTTTCCAGCAATGTTGTTTGACCAGACCAAATCAAACATGCCCTTAAAAGGGGCGCATGACTTGTTGCACCTGTTTCTGAAACTGCCAAGGCGTAATTTCGTCTTTAGTCAATTATTAATCCTATTATTATCTATTTTCAGGCGTGGTAGTCTTAATTAATTTTATTTTGACTTTTATTTATTTGTTTGTTTTATTTTCCCTTTTCTTTTGACTCGGGTTTATGAGACGAATGTACATGCCTTTTGTATGCTTGTTATTCACTTGTAAATCGACATTAATTCAACTTTGACCTTTTAATTTTTAACTGTCTAAATTAACCAACATAGTTAATTCTCACATGTTAGGATTAAAAAAATGTTTGTGTATCATTCATTTATAACCTTTAAAGTCAAATATAACAAATACAACTTAATCATCAGTAAGCTATGAGCGGACGAGATTGAGCGTCTGATTATAGGGCATCCCAATACATACTCAAACCCCTTACTTGGAATCTCTGCGAACATCCATGTTCAATGAGTATTGCGAGAGTCATTCTAAACATAGAATGCTGAGAAAACGATTCCAAGGGTCTATGACATCTCTGCTTTGTGCTTATTTGACATGACATAAAGAATCGAACGATTTCCAATTTTCCATAAGAAATTCGTTACGACTCCTTCAAATGTTGGCTTGTTCGAACCTTTCATCGGTTTCAAAGCCTTCCAAATCGGTTACAGACCCATGACGTGTCCACATGCCTAGTGTCGCCGCAAAGCGATGGCGCGCGGGTGGCTTTGTCTATACTCTTGCGTCCTTGCAACAATACAATCTCTTATCAATCCTTGATCACAATTTCTTTTCATTTCAAATCAATTTGCACCCATATGCCAAAATCTTGTAACTAAAAAAGAGATCCGATGAATAAAACATGTAAAAGAAATCAAGCACCATCATACACCCGTAACATCTCTATCTCTTTATCAATCCCAAAGAATAACAAATCATTCTCAATTACTCTTACCAAATTTTGCCTTCTTTTTAAACTATGTTTATCTGTTGTTCCTGCGTCCCTACTTAAACATAGTTTTTTCATTAAAATCTACTATATATAAAAGCATAAACATTTCTTACTTTCTGATTGGTTGCTTGATTTAATGAAGGAAAAAATAAAATGGACCCCACTACCTTTCATCCTAATTAATTAATCTCCCTTCTCATAACCCACATCACATTTCCACTCTTCTTTGACAATTTTAGTGATTTTAAATTTAATAAAAAAATCATACATCATACAATTACTTTGCGTAAATATTACTCCGTATTATATGACTGATACAATATGAACATCTAACAAATTCATATACAACCTAACCGTCCAAAAATTACAAATTATAATTAATAATAATAAGCCAGCTTGTAACGTGAGACAATGGGGCAAGTGGGAGAAGGATGCGAGATATCACAAGTAAAGAGGGGCTGGACTTAAATTATACGTACGTTGAATTACCGATGATTACTAACTTATTTATATTTTCACCACAATAGACAATAACCCTTATTTATATGTTCATATATCCAGTAAAAACGCATGTTATTGCGACCCGTGTATTTTTTGTCCGGGTTTAAAACTAGTATTAATAAAAAAAGTACAAAATAAATATTTGATAGATAAAATACACATCTTTTAATATACATGGTTGGCCGATGAGAAATATATACTCCCTCCTATTCAATATAAGTTTCTCCATTCAAGGATGTAACAAAAATGAAGGAAAGTTAATTAAATAATAAGGTAATATTGTGATGGGGTGAGGAGTTTGAAGAGAGGAAATGTATTGTGGAATATTATTGTAGGTTGATGTGATTAAAATAAGTATTGTTCTGGGGTAAAGTGATTAAAATAAGATAAAGCATAGGTATTGTGGGGTATTGTTGTAGGGTGAGCTGATTAAGGCCTCGTTTGGTTGACCGCTGGAATTAAACTCTCAATTCATTGAAATTAAACTCCCACATAAAAATTCAGGTGAATTTACTGAAAACGTTTGGTTGCCTATCTAGGAATCCAATTCTACATGAGTTTTAAACTACATCGGGGGAGCTAGGTAATTCAACTCCTCTATTATGGAGGGGAGTTGGAAAATCATACATTTTGTGGAAAAAGTGGCAACCAAACGAACCCTAAAATAGTATAAAAGTTTACAAGAAAAGTATAGAGTGAATGTATTGTGTATAGATGAAAAATAAAAAAAAAGGAAAGTTATTTTGAATAAGGGGAGTACATATTAACTGTCATTATGCAAAATTATTTTCGACGTTGTAAATTGTTTTTACCGTGGTGTCCATTTTACCAAAATTATTTACCAAACTAGCTTTTATTAAAATTATTTATGTTTTTAAAGTTTGAAAAATGGCTAGAATGGGAATTCAAATTTGAGAATGGAGCGTTTGTTAAATACTTTAGTTAGAATGGTCATTTTTAGTAAAAGACCCCATACTCGATACAATTTTCTTTTTAGTTTGATTTTAATAAAATAAAATCTTGTTGCAATCATCATGTCTCTACGTATTGCTCCTTGCAAGTGTTAAATTATTGACTTTATCTCCATATCCAAGTTAAGTCTAAATTTCAGGCTTTTTTAACTTTAAGCGACATATATGGGGATATAATAAAGTTTATGTTTAGTCTTCAGTAGGGGTTCAAAAATTCAAAACCCATTCTAATATGGGAATAAATATAGCCATATGGTTGTATTATTATATTAATTATCAAACAATTCTATTAAACCGTTTTGTAACATCGGACTAACTTTAAAGGAGAAACGCCCGAACTTAACATTTAAATACTTTTTAGTTTGTTTTGATTACTCGATATCTTAGAATCAATATTAAATATGAAAATGTGTAAGTTATCAATTTATCTTATTAAGTTATTAAAATAAATACATTTTATTATATGCATGTTAAGTAATTTTGTCAAGGATATTGTTAACGAGAAATTATTAATCTAAAAATGGTCTCACACAACAATTTATGATATTATTTTATGAGTGTCACTTTGTTTTGTAATGGTTACTTATACTCCGTATCCCATAATATTTATTTAGAATACGATTAATGTTAGAGTCTATTTCTTATAAATATTTATATGTTTTTACTGACTCTAAAACATGAGATATATATTACTTATACATATTTTTACTTAAAAACAGAATTACATGACCAAAATACACCCTACAAAAGATATGTTTTTACTGACTCTAAAAATTAGGAAACCATAAGAAACTTTAAAACTCATCTTTCTCTAATCTATTAATGCCAAAAGAAATTTACCCGATATAGAAATTTTATTGACCTAGGAAATTGCATATAAAACTCATAAGTGTCAATATATTTTAGCTTAAGTAGTGGACAACTACATCTTTCCGTACACCAAGGAGTAAAAACACACACTATTAACACTATATAATGCCCTCTACCAATTGCCAACATCACTCAAATCATTTTATTAAGTCCTATAATCACCAAACAAAAGAAGAATTTAATACATTTTTTTTAATTGTCTCATTTAAATTAAAATTTAGAAAAACATACATTAGTTTAAGTTGTGTGTGAGATATGGCAGGGGGAGGTTTTAATAATCCGACACCGGGTGGAAGGAATTACGAAGGCGGAATCACCTTCTTTGTTATATTCACGTGTTTGGTTGGTGCCACTGGTGGTCTCATCTTCGGTTATGACATTGGAATTTCAGGTTTCTATTTCGCTTGTCTTTTATTACAATTAATTTTTGTACGTAGACGTCAAATGTACATACATCACGATACATTAAAACTGTAAAAAATTAAAAACCAATCATATAACACATTATCAGACCACGTATAATGTCTTATAAAATGGTTTTACCTATAACTTGTATTGTCTTTATGGTTAGTTTTATTACGCTACTAATTAGTAATATAATTTATATCGCAGGAGGAGTGACGTCGATGGACATATTCCTGAAAAGGTTTTTCCCATCGGTGTATCGGAAAGAGACCGCGGAAACAAGCCATGAAAGTGCATACTGCAAATTTGATAGTCATCTCTTACAACTATTCACGTCATCGCTTTACCTTGCAGCCTTGGTGGCTTCGTTCGTTGCTTCGGCCATTACTAAAACATTTGGTAGAAAGATGTCAATGTTCATTGGTGGACTTACCTTCCTTGTTGGATCACTGCTCAATGGATTTGCGCAAAATGTACTTATGCTAATTATTGGTCGTGTGTTCCTTGGTATTGGAGTCGGGTTTTGTAATCAGGTACAAATTATACTGCCTCTGTTTTGTATTGTTTGTACAAGATACAGTTCTTTTGTTAATTACCATTTTTTAACATTTAATTTTATCGAATGTGCGCAGTCTGTACCAGTGTACCTCTCTGAAATGGCACCGGCAAATATGAGGGGAGCTCTAAACATGTTGTTTCAAATGGCAACAACAATTGGTATTCTTGCAGCAAACCTAATTAATTACGGAACATCAAGCATTAAGGGTCATCTTGGATGGAGACTATCCTTAGGACTTGCAGCCGTTCCAGCCCTAATGGTGACCGTAGGAGGCCTAGTTCTTCCCGACTCACCAAACTCCTTGATCGACCGAGGCAAGAGACAAGAAGCGAGAAGAATGTTGCAGAAGATCAGAGGCGTTGACAATGTCGATGAAGAGTTTCAAGACCTTATTGAGGCGAGTGATGAATCCAAGAAAGTTGATAACTCGTGGAAGAACATTATGTTGCCTAAGAACCGACCTCAACTTATCATGGCAATGCTTATTCCTTCATTCCAGCAGTTGACTGGCATCAATGTGATTATGTTTTACGCACCAGTTCTTTTCAAGACTCTAGGATTCGGCAATGATGCAGCACTCATGTCGTCTGTGATCACCGGAGGTGTCAATGTTCTTGCCACACTCGTTTCCATTTTCTCTGTTGATAAGGTCGGAAGACGAGCATTATTTCTTCAAGGTGGTGTCCAAATGTTTATTTGTCAGGTAAAATTACTATTTTACGTCTACAAATAAAACTTTTAACAACAAATTGATCCGTCAAATCCTATACTAACTTTTGTTCATTTATTTCCTTGTTTTACAGATTTTGACAGCAATTTTCATTGGCAAAACATATGGAACAACGGGACATGGCGCGTTTTCAAAGGGCAACGCCGATTTGGTAGTATTCTTAATATGTGCCTACGTTGCAGCATTTGCGTGGTCATGGGGTCCCTTGGGTTGGTTAGTGCCTAGTGAGATCTTTCCCCTCGAGACTCGATCAGCCGGACAGGCCATTACCGTGATATTCAACATGATCTTTACCTTCATCATCGCTCAATGTTTTCTCACAATGTTATGTTACATGAAGTTTGGGCTATTCCTCTTCTTTAGTGGTTTCGTCGTTATTATGACAATCTTCATCTACTTCTTCTTGCCCGAAACCAAAAATGTTCCAATTGAAGAAATGTACGCCGTATGGAAGGCGCATTGGTTTTGGGGCAAGTACATCCCCGACGAAGTCTTAGGCAGTTACGCGAAAAACATCCAATTAGAGAAACAATGAAAATAATGTTCAAGCAAATGTGTTTCTCTTTGTGCCGCAATTTGGAGGGAATTTCAGCGTGTTCAACATAGAAGTGATTCATGGAGAAAAGTTCAAGGCCTTCCTACTTTTTAGAGCTTCAAGAGATGAATTTCACCTTAGAGCTTGAGTGCAAAATAATTGGTGTATTTCTTATGTTCCCTTTTGTAGCCTTCTATGTGGACAATAACGAGTGACAATGAATCAATGTTTTGTTCCAACTTCCAAGTATACCCCCATTCTCATTTTTGAATAATTATTATCACATTGTTTTTGTAAAGCAATATTTGTTTTTGTGTTTGGATTTTAATGGGTGCAAATGGATTATTGAACATCATCAAATCTTTGAGAGGTTCTGTGTTGTGAAATTAAGTAATTAAATATATTATTTTTATCCAAAGGCTCTTACATAACTAAAAAATGAAAAGAAAATAAAGTTTTAGCAAGATTGTTTGTTTTTGTGCCCGCGATTTTGAGAGTTTTAGTATGTTTGACATAGAGGTGATTAACCGGAAAAAATTGAAGTTGTAGCTGCTAGGTTGACAAGGGTAAATTTTTTTCTTATCAACAACTATTCTTGATTTTGACGAAAAGTGACTTGTGACATCTCACAGCACCTCCCCTTATATAAATTTATTGGGTTTTTCTCTTGTATATCCTCGTATTTTTTCACTTTCTACTTTATACACTTCCTTTTCTGTGATCCCTTTTAAATACCCCTAACCTTAATTATAAACTATAAAACGTGACCTAAACTTGCTTAACTGTCTAATACTCCTCAAGTTCATTATGTGGACTGCTTTGCTGGCAATTTTTTCCCCTCCAATCTCCCTTTTGTTTTCCCTCCGCTCTCATTCTTATTCTGTCTCCATTTTTCAGCAACCCCAACTATTAATTGCCCCAATTATTTCCATATCTTTATCTTCTTCACTTGTTAATTTTGATCTCCCCAATTATTTCCCCAGATTGCCATCTTCCTATTTTTAATATGTCAATTTCATCTTCAATATGAAAAAACCATCCAATTGAAGGCCTTAATTTTAAGAATCAAGCTTGCAATCGGTGTGTCAAGAATGCTATCATTAAGATATATGGGTCAATTAAACATCCAAAGAAAGCATATTTTATATGTGTAGATTGCAATAATTTTGTGATGTGGTTGACTGAAGATAGCTTATGAAGATGAAGCTGATGAAGGAGCCAGTTCTGGGTTTTAAGAAGATGTGATGAAGGAGCAAGTTCAAGGGAAGTTGAAAGAATGAGAAGAGGTAGAAAGGTTTAGGAAGTTATTAAAAAATAGGTTATGAATCCATGTCATTGCTTACACGGTGCCAACTCATAAAAAAGTATTTCATGTAATTGCTTACCTTGTGCCAACAAAGCAGTCCGCATAATGAACTTGACGGAGTATTAGACGGCTAATCAAGTTTAGGTCACGTTTTATAGTTTATAATTGAGGTTAGGGGTATTAAGGAGGGATTATAGAAAATGAGGGGTATAAAGTAGAAAGTGAAAAAACACGAAGGTATACAAGAGAAAAACCCAACATTATTTTAGCCTATTTCTAGACGTCATAAGCTTATAACTTGTTACAAATGAAAATTTATGTTTTAACAATAATGAGAAAACTAATAGTCGAACTTGAATCATTCAGTTTTGCTTAGCTTTCGACTCTTGTTAATTTTAATATCCCTTTACTACTAGATAACTTGCCTTTTACTATGGAATGTGCTTGATGTGGTTGATTTATTGGCCTCTTGGATATGTGGTTAACTTAGGTGAACTTAATCTCGACCTAGACTCGTAATCTTGATTCGTCCTTCATCAAATAAATGAACCTGATGCCTTAATATTTTTAATTGCATTTTTTTTCGCTTGTTCACTTGATAATTGTCAGAAAAAACAAGGCCTTAAAGTCTTAAACCGACGATCACATTGATAATATTGGGGTTGCAAAGAACTTAAAACAACTGAAACGCCAAAAGTCACTACTCTATAACTAATGTTCATAATAATAAAAACATAATGCACACCTACATCATTAATTGATTAGCGGATTTGTTTGATGATGCTTATGCTAGGGACGTGTGGACATGCATGGCTGCGGATCACTTGTCGAGTCTCTGAGTAGCAAGAGTTATAAGACACTTATCATTATCATTTGAGTCAGATTGATTTGTATTCAATTTGAGTATTATGACTCTGGTATTTTGATTAATAAAGCACTTACTTAATATTAGTACTTTTTTACACTACCAAATTAAAGTACAAGTATATACTTTAGCTGTTTCATTGTATGCACTACAAAGTACAAACCTTTTACTTTACCATATAGGCTTTGGCCACCAATTACGCTGCGTCACGAGATTGCGTATACAAAAGCCTGATTTTCATCAACTTAAACATTTAAAAGATACTCTCTCCGTCCCGGTCAATTATTATTTCATTTTATTTTTTGGATATCGTAGTCAATTTAACCCGCAATATATGGAACTATTGTTCATTTATCATCCAGTAAGTATAACTATAAATGATCCTCCTACTCTTTCCTTGCTCTTTGTACCGTAATAAAAGAATAACAATTAACCGGGACGGAGGGATTACAAACTTTATTAAACCATGAGTACTTTACTCGATCATATCATACTAGTGTACGTTAACAGCTTTTAAAGGTAGATTTGTAAGCATTTTTTTTGTTTCTACTTTTTAAGACTTTACCTTAGCTTTAAGGTTTTATATGTGATTGGCACATGGTGAAACGCACATTCAACGTACAATACATGCACTAGCAGATTTAATGCTAAAGTAAAATTAAAGAGCAACCTAATAAAGCTACACTCATATTCTTTGCACTATCTTTAATTTTCATCTAATATTGGTGCCCATGGTTTTAAATTTCATGTTGGTATGACGAAATCAATATCAATATCAATATCAATATAAAGGTTTGGAACATCTCAATCAAGTTAGTATCCGTACTCATAAAAGGAAGGCTTAATAATTTGCATGACGAAAGTCGACAAAAAAACTTGTATATGCGAGTTAAAGGGACTTAAACAAATAATTGGAAATGAAAGAAGTACATACCGAGTATGTTTTTGATGGTTTAAGACTTGTCGTCAAAAATTTATCTATTTCAAGGACCAAGATTTAAACCTTAGATCTCAACTCTCAAGGCTATCCAATAACCATTTAATCGTTAAACTAACACAATTAATGATTATGTAGATACAAACACTCTTATAATATATATAAGACGATTTTACACTAATAAATAGTGAGTAAATCAGAAGTAGTAATTAAAAATAGTTGTTTGACAATAAACTTGTGTAAAATCGACAAATCGTGTTACATAAGCTCGACTTATTATTCACATAATTAACATATGTTTTAATAATAAGCTTGTTAGGGTTTCTTGCTCCTACTATTTTCTTTTTCAAGATCCAAATGTTAACTATACAACCAAGATCATGTTCTTTCGGACTTAATTTCAACTCAGTTAAGCTAAATTCAGCTAAGTTCAGTTCCGCTCTTTTCATCTAAAAAACAAGGCCGAAAATTTTCGTTACTTTGCTTTTTCTGCATCTATATAACTACACTAAACTGCACTACAGTTCTTTCGGTAGTCGTTCATTTATTTCACACTTCTCACTAATCTTATCAAATCTTAGCTTTGAAGTTCAAAATATTCCATCAAATTCCATTTATTAATTAAGTTTGTTCTTCATTTTGTTGTCATTAACACTTTCTCTTCTAGCATTTACGCAATTAAAGCAAAACATGAAGAGCAAAGCTTCAAAGTTTGTCAAAAACATAATGACTGTACTAAGTACCCTAGTAAAGGGTCAAATTACAGGAGTAAAAAGCAAAGCTCAAGCGATTCGAGTTCGATTCTTAGTATTCTCATTGCTAAAGAGCAAAAAACTCTCCCTTGTAACCATAACAAACAAGATACAAGCTTTGTTACACAAGAATGAAACAGAAGAAATCGGGTCGAGCGAAAACAAGGCAATAATCCTCTATGAAGGTGGCTTACCTAATGAATCTAGTCTCAACACAGAGTATTATGATCAACATTATTATATACAATATAATGATGATTCTAATAACGATTATGATTATGATGATAATGAGAAGTACCCTGATTTAACACATTCATTATTCGAAGAAGAGGACGGAATGGAGGGCTTAGATGAAGGAGGATCGATAATCGATATGGTGAAAAACTCGAAAGAGAATGATGGACAAGATTTCAAATTAGAAGATGAAATTGATCATGCTGCTGATTTGTTTATCAAAAGATTTAAAAGGCAAATGCGACTTCAAAAGTTGGAGTCTTTCAAACGGCTTCAGGAGATGATAGGCAGAACTGGTTGATTTACGGAGCAAGCAAGTAAATGTTACTCCGTACTTGCTCCGTTTATCAGGTTCTGTCTGTACGTTTGTTTAAAATACTCCTCGTAACAAAAACAGATGGAGTACTAAATAAACTGACTGATATAGGAGTTGATTATTATTAATCTTGAATTCTTGTTTTTGATGTATTATTATTACTATTTGAGTCATTATTATTTTTGTGTTAAATGTTAAATTGTATGTTTTGGGATGGGATTAGAGTACAGGTATCAGTTTGATTATGAGTTGCAGTCCTGATCTTTAATTTAATTTACTTCTTATTATTACTTTGTTTTGCTCCTGTAATGGTTCTGTCAATTGTCGACCTTCTGTTATCAAAGGGTTTGCTCCATTCCCATTAGGGCTGGTCAGCCATGCGGGTGGGGCAGCACGGAACCGGCCCAAGGGGTGACGGGTATAAGTGGGCCGGGCTGGGGCAATCCAAGCTTAATCTGGACCTGGCCCGAGGGAGTTGAGGGAAGACTTTGGGGCAAGCCGGGAGATGGCTTAGAGGGCAAGCCTAGGCGGGTCGGGGTTATGGTGAGCCCAGAGCGGGTAGGGTATGTTTTGCCAGACGCAGGCACGTCCCAAGGTAGGGGCGGGTCGAGTCAGGCCTGACACGAGTCAAGCGAACCGAGCTAATTTCGACGTGTGGAGTAGGCCAATTACATGTGGTTGAGTCGGCCTACATATTTAACCAGCCTTAATTTCCATAATGACATTGTGAGATGTCGAAAAGAAAAGAAAGAAGTTTTCCTCCCAAATTAAAGCAAATGCAAAAGAAAAGGAAAATTATGTTGTTTAGAATATTAGGGTTGTTCCGTGACATTCAGTTTTCCGTTTAACAAGCCATTTCTTCTATCTTATTAGACCAAAATTTCAATTAACATATTTTGAGCAAACACAATAGGTTATTGTAAAACATGAACTTGTTAAGTACTTACATCAATTTCACTTAACTTATCAAGTATTTACACATAAATAGAAGTATACAACAATCAAGTACCAAACACTTCCACTAAATCTGTTAATTGAAATATATACTAGTCAAACTTGTTAATATAATCTGTCATTTACAATTTACTTGTAACAACCCGAAATGTACCCTATTTTTCTAGTGAAATATTTTACGAATACTTTTCAGCATATTTAAGTTTTTAATTTAGAATTTATTGTTTCAAGTCGAATTTTGAATTTCCGAGTTCGTATTTGGAATTTCTGCGAGATTCCATGAGAATCCCGTTTTAAGTCAACTTTGACTTTCGTTGACTTTTCCCGACTCACCTCGTAATATTAAAGACCGAAATTATATTTGAAAATTAATAAATTTAATTTATTTTTATTAAGATTTATTTGAATTTATGATAATTTAATATAATTATTTTGAATTTATTCGGAATTTAAGAGAAGGTTTTACGGTTTAAACCCGAGCGTCATTTAACTATTCCCGAGTCATCTTAAATCCCGAAACAAACCCGAAACTCGACTTTGGCATGAGTCACACGCCCATGTCATCTTTTCCACTCACTTTTGAGATATTTTCATTATTTTGATTAATCTAATAATAATATCTTAGATATTTATTACTTTATCGATCCGTCAACTTAAACTCCGCAAATCGCTTCAAAAACAGACCCGATTCTTCTCATTTCACACGGCTCTCCTACCCTCTAATAGGACTAGATATTTTCTTTCTTTTCATTACAATAACATAATATCTAGATATTTGGTTTAATTAACTTAATATCTAATTATATCTAATCAATTACCGTAATATAATTATTAAACCCGAGTCAATTCCGTAACAACAATTTCAAAACCCGACTCCATATTTCTTCTATATGTACACGGCCCAATCTCCACCATTACTCACTAACTACCTTTTCATTTTACAATAAATCAACTTAAGATCTAATTAATACTTTCTTTAATCGTTCTTCATCGTTCTTCGTCGTTCTTCATCGTTCTTCGTCGTTCTTGAGCAAAATCGTCATAAAACCTTCATTTCTTATTCAAATCCGTCCTAACTTATTTTTCTAGAATCTCCTCTTCGCTCTCCATCTTCAAGTACGGTTTATTTTCAATTCCGACAAAATCGTTTTCAACACTTTACTTATGGAAAATCAAGTTTTAATTCTAACAATATTATTCTTGTCATTTCTTATAGGGGAAGATTTTGAAGACGAGTTTGGTGACTCGTATATTTTGGGTGAAGATTAGTAGACGGGTTTATACTTCTTATATTTTTGGTAGCTAAGGTAACGATTCCGAGTTACTCGACGATTTAATGTTACATATCCTTTGTATCTTTTGTTTTTGTTCATGTTATTGCTATTTATGGTTTTAGTAGTAACATGATAAGTAGTTATGATTTTTATGTTGTATGGAATTTTTAAAATGTTAGTGTTCTTGACATATTTGGATGATTTATTTATAACCATGATTTTTATATGAATGATGGTTGAATTGGATGTTAAAATGGTTGTTGATTAATTAAAACATGGTAGAAATAATTTGGTGTGATTGGTGGTGGTGGCCGAATAAGGTGGCCGGAAAAACCAGCCCAAACCAGGCCGGTTCAGGCCGGTCCAGGTCCGGTCTGGATTGGTCCGGGTATGGTCCTTTGGGTTTGTGTCGATACTTGATTGTTTTGTTGTTGTTTTGACGGGTTTTAAATATGTTAAGCATGCGGGAAATATTAAGAAACGGTTTTAAAAATGACGACCCAAAACAGGCCCAAAACAGGCCCGTGGGCCCAGTCCAAGCCCGTGTCTTGTCCGGCCCAAATCAGCCCATGAGTCCTCACTTTGGACTTGTGACGGTTTTTGAGTTATTGTTATTTTATCGTGTTTTGTAATATTTAGCAAGTGAGAAATGTTAATAAGTAAAATATTTAATTAAAAGGTTTCTCATAAAATTATTATTTCTCACATGTTAGAAATTATAATACGAGATCGTAGTTTAATTTGATATCCTTTAAGTCAAGCGGGTTTTTAGTAAGATTTAATAGTTCACATGTTAGAATTTTAATAAAATAACATGTAATGAATATGATGATTTTTATTTTCAAGTCTATATGGTAAAGACTCTGTTTCTAGCCGGTTTGATCAAACGGGTTTGGTCAAACTAAGATCTAGTCAGCCCCGTTTTGACTGATGACCCGTCGCGGAACTCGGGTCGGGGATTTGTCTTCAAGTAAGGTTGTATTTAATTAATGAATTAGCCTTAGTAATATGAGGCGATATGATATTTGATTATGATTTATATGCAATTAGTCACATGATAGGAAGTTTTCCCGTGACTGTTTGATTGTATGATATATGTGGTGTTGACTAAGTACCCATAGAGAATTATGAGTATATGGCGTCTTGACCATTCTAATTCTAAATGAGTATCTTGGACCATGACATTGATAGGCCGTACTATCTTTAACGAGTATATGTTCACCACTGATAGCTTTTGTGTCCCGGCTTGGGCCTTTGTGATACCAAGCCGGGGCATGGCTGCCTATTGCTTCCACTTTTGGGAATGAGGCCAAGCGTAGTACTAGCCATCTCTGCTTAGGGGGTCGCCTAGTAGAGTTTCTCATGTACGGTTATGTCATGGGACGGGGAATGGAATAGCTGTTGTCGCTAGGTCTGATCAGTCTAGGACTAGGATTTTTTCCTACCTTGTGGTATAGCCTCGAGTTACAGAAGTCGACTATTGACGGTGCTAAGAACTTATGCCTGTTTGTAGACGTATTGGTCTTTCATGTTTGTATGATTCTATGAGTTTTAGAAGGTGAGATGCAAGCCGGCTAAGATTGATAGAGTTTGGATTACCGAATGTTAACTGATTCACATGATATTATGTTTGAATTGGTTGTGGGGGGGGGCAGTTTAATCTGGCCCATGGTTACGGTAAACCCCTCTGACTAGCAAACGCTCTTCGCCTACCTCGGGTTATAGTTTATGGATCGGTTTCACATGCTAGCTTTCATATGCTAGGTTATATGTTAGTTATTTGTTTCATAACATGAAAAGCATATCTTATATGTTAAGGTTTTGTATTTTCCATATACATTGCTTTTATGTTATTCATGTTTAATTAAACTCGCCATTTCGTGGCTGGGAGAACTCGGAGTTACTCCCCACTGACTGTGGCTTCCGTGTTTATATTTAATGCGGTTGGCAGGTTTGTGATGCATACAGTGGGTACATTGACGAGCTAGCGAGCGAAGTATTTACCTTGGACCTATATTCGGTTCTTAGATTGTATATTATTATATACTCTTTTTATTTCCGTATTTATACGGGAGATATGTCTCCCG
This sequence comes from Heliosperma pusillum, assembly GCA_022085475.1. NCBI lineage: Eukaryota > Viridiplantae > Streptophyta > Magnoliopsida > Caryophyllales > Caryophyllaceae > Heliosperma > Heliosperma pusillum. The sequence goes on from JAIUZE010028791.1 coordinate 33,398, forward strand.
TCTTGTATATTTCTGTTGTATAATATTATTTCCGTTTTGTAATGAACCTTTTTATTTCAGACACCTTTGTTATGTAATATCATCTTTTATTTAGTTAAATTATTTTTTTTCTTTCCGCAAATTTGAGGGTGTCACACCTATTATATTAACACAAACTTTTATGATTAATGCTTATGTTTTAATGACGAGTTAGTGGGATACAAGATGGGGGCGGAAATGGGACAAAGAATACGGACTTGGGAATTGTTAAAACTATTTAATATGGTTATTCTGTTGATCGTTATCTATTTAAAATACTCCGTTAATGAGACTCAAAACACAAATATTAAATTTTTATTTGTAGAATAAATTATCAAATAACTTGCAACTATCCTACCTTCACAACTTTTTATTTAAAATACACATATTTACCATAAATTTAAAACAGAACAAATATGACAGATAGATTAAAAGCAAAATGCTTACATACTAACCAAAAAGTTGTCCTTTTAAAATGAATATATTTTTATCTTTTAAAAAGATTAATTGTTCTACAATTACTTTCTTCCATTATTCCATGGACCTATTGTGGACTCAACTTGCTTATTATTATAGGGTAGGGTTCTGCAGAAATTTTCATTTGTAAGGGGGTATGACCCGTCGTGAGCTTGCGACGGGTCAAGTTCCCCTCACAAAAAGCAAGTGGCAAGGCAAATGAGGGAACCCATTTGTCTCTCACTTGCCCCCCACTTACTTTTTATGAGGGGAATTTGACCCGTCGCAAGCTTAGGACAAATCGCTTCGATCATAGCAAAACTTATTGAATATTCTATAATGACATTAGAGACCATATCAAATATTTGCTAAGGAGTTTTAAGCAAGATGACAAAATCTTAACATAACTCCTTGATAATAAATTGATTTGGCATTATCAATGATTGCACATGACATCAAATATTATTCCCATCTTACTAATCATTCCTAATCACAACTTGATTATTTTAAAGTATCAAAAGAATATGTAGTCTCTTTCAACACATGGCTGCCACTTACATGCCATAAAATTAAGCAACAATGGCATAAGTTTGGTGGACTCCTCATCCCTTCCTTATCATCTCTCTCATATTCTGGCCTTGTTAGTGTCCCTTATTAAGTAGGACATTGAAGAAGACCTTAAGCCATGTGTCCCAACTTTCTAAGGAATCTTAAGCTCTTATTTTAACTCTTATCTTTTTATTTGTCACTATATATGGACACTATTGAACATAGCTTTTAATTCTTATTGTCACATTGGAGAGTCACCTTTCTAGAGTAGTAGGTTGTTATAATCTCATAACTCATGTTAGTACAAATTGGGTAGGGCTTATGATAAAATCATGGTTTCAATGTTTAATTTAAGAATATTCAAAGTAAGTCATTTCCAAAAGAGATATATGTCATCTTACTTTCTTCATTCATAGCATAAAACATGGATAATATTGAGAGTTTTATACTACCTCTAAGAGAACTACCTTGATGAAAATAGACTGTGAGTACCTGATAATATCTTACACATTATTATAGCTTCACACACTTACTTATATTTTACCTGTTTATTGAATTTTATCATATGTTACGTGACACACTAATTTGTTTTCGTCAATAAATTACTTAATTCAATCTGTCTCTGTCATAATCTTGTGGTCGATACAATTATTAAAACAAGAGAGTCCCAATTATTAGTAGACGTAGCTACCATTAACTTCTACCTTTCCAATAATCACTTTTACACATAATATAACCTTGCATTTTGTCCTCAAGCATATTATACTTCTACTTTAATTACTCATGCCAAATCTGCCACCTTAGATCAACTTAAAAATGCACTATATCTACAAAATCATGTCTTAATTATTTTGACAAATTGTACTAAAATTTAATAAATAAACTCATATTCTACGACCCTTGTCTTTTGTCTCTACGTACCAATAATACCCTCTATATATATTTCTAAGCTAACCCTCCTATTCATTCATACTTACACTATAAAACAATATATTTATTTCCAAAAAAAAAATTATTAGCAACATTATTTGTAGAGCATGATCATGCAAATGGGGTTTCAACATCTTCTACCGCGATATCGATACGAAAAACTCTTAGGAGAAGAAAAATATAGAGCAAAGATAAATGCAATGAAGGTTAGAAGAAGGTGTTTTTGGGTGAAGAAGATGAATGGGAAGATGATCAAAGGGTTAAAGATGTCGAAATCGAAAAGAATAAATTGGAAAGCATTTTCATTGATAGTATTTCCTAGAAAAATTGGTAGAATTTACAATGATGTTGTAAAGAAGTTGATAGAATTTGATTGTGGTAGTAATCTTGTACTTACTTCTTCTTGGGGAATTCCTGTTCTTTCTCATCATCCTGTTCATTGTAGAAGAAGCTTGACTTTTGTTTGAATTTTTTTTAATTATAAATATTTGATATCATATGAAAATGCATGGAAGTGTTTTATTAATTTTCCATATGTTTCCTATTGTCCTTATATTTGTGATGAAACTATTGATACCAATATACGATTTTTAATTTAAGCGACTAATTAAGGTGAGACGATATAATAACGATGATTTCAACTTAGGTAAATATGTCGCATGTGAGTGTTTCACGTTGACAAAAGATGAAATATAATTGAGTATCTTATGAACTAATAATGAGCTATATATCCTACTCTAAATTAGTATGGGATAAAATAACATCTCTTAACCCCCTAAGTTCTGACTTGAAATCATTGAAGATTAAACGAGTAACTCAAAATATTATACTTTCTGTTCTTTCATTAATGTGGAGTGACGACAATATGACATTAAAACAAAATCAAAGAATTTTTTTTTTCCATGAAAATTTTAGGTTAAGAGTACGCCTTATCCATTCCAAGGTGAGGGCAGACCACCGGGCTCATTGATGACTTAAAGTGATGTTTACAGATTGCCTACTAGCTAACACGGCTATATTTTAACTCAACGAGAATCAAATCCTTGACTTGAGGGTCAGGAAGTGGACTCTTTAACATTGAGGTCAACTTTTATTGGTGCAAAAAATCATATAAGTAAATAGTAATCAATATTTCAAGATTCATGTCATATTGTCAGTCTTATTGTGGTGTATGTTGTTTTCTCACACTTAATCAAATATATCAAAATTATTTTAAAATTAAAGTTGATTTAGATAAGCGGTAAGACTGTGTTTGATAAAACTAAAAAGTGAAAATTAAAAAGCTTATGTTACAAATGAGAATTTGTGATATTTTCTTGGCCTCGTCTTACCTTAAGACGGAAATACTATAAAGGATGAAGTAGAAAACTTATGTTTTGTAAGGAGTGACCCAAGGTAGTGATGTTGGGTCCTGATGTTCGGGCCGTATATGAACGGGATAGTATTTTCCGGGCCCACGGGCTGATACCGGTTATACAGTGAATGGTATATGCCTGAACTTTGAAATGGACAAGAAAGCATATAACACAGAGATAACATCTTGTGGCAGTTATCAACTTACTTCGTATTTTGGAGATGTGGGCCTCATTATCCAACTGCCACACTATACTCTTCATATCTGTTAACAAGATCAGTAGGTCTCATTTCAATCGGTCATTGCTTCAGACGGGTCATACGTGATTTTTTTCTGCCATTTTTTGACAAGTTGGTATATACTCGTATCTTAGATGAAAGTTGTTTACACATTATTTTCATTAGAATAGTCATAATGAAATAGTTTATCTGCTAAAAAGAAAGAGAACAAATTATCGTATGAATTTCGCCAATTATAAAATTGGCTAGGAAATTTGAATGACAATTATGCATGTGAAGGTATTGGGGGTGATTATTGGGTAACTCCGCAGTCGAGTTATTCAAAACTTGATGTTGAAGTTGCTATAGCTCATGGCAGTTTTCGGAGACTCGGTATTGTCATTCGAAATAACAATGAAATGTTTGTAGAACATCATGTGAAAGGATAGAGGGCGACTTTGAGGTTGATGTGGCGGAGTCGCAGACTGCTCGTTTTAGTCTTAAGGTGGCTCGCGATGAAGTTACTAATTGTATTATCCTTGAAACGGGTAACTTTAAACTCTTCTCCCACATTAATAAGAAATACTTTGACTGATCGTACTTTACCAGGGTCGTTTCATATATCTTCTCTTTAGCTTATACTGTAGCTTTAAGTCTTTCAAATTTATACTTGTTAGACGTAGTGACAATAAAGTTCCACATGCGCTTGCGAAATTCACTCTTAGTTTACACCCACAAATAATACATTCCGAATTCTGTAAAAAAAAATACATTCCTATTGATAATTACAAACCCACAAATAATCTCTTGAATTACGACTACATGATATTATTCATATATACATCAACAACTGAAATTAACTATCACGCTTGCTATTATAGCATCAAACATACAAGTCATAAGTACATCATTCACGTTAAATTATAATGCTAAATGTTATTTAATTAACAATTAAACAACTAATTACAATGTTATATACTCCCTCGGCCCAAGTCAATTGCTTATATCTATTTTATTTCCCCTCACAAAATAAAACAAACTATTCAATGAAATAAAGGGAGTATTACGATGTTCCGATCCTAATAACGAGGGAGGCCACTTAAGCTACCTTTAGCAACAAAACCAGCAAGAAAATTAATATAAGATCCCTTAATACAAAGGTTATGAGAAACAAGAAGCCTACTCTTCTTAAACCTTGATCGAATTAATTCCTTCCCTTTCATCTTCTCCTTATTAAACCACAATAACTTGTTACTACTACTACTACTAATAATTTTGGTCTTTGACGGATCGTTGTATCGCAACTCATCGACTCGATCATATAAACCCTCAGACTCAGGCTCGGGCTCAGGCTCGGACTCTTCAACAATAGTAGGAAGCTTAGTACCCAACATTTCTCCAATACCCTTTTGAGAATCAGTCCTTAATGCTTTCTTACTTGTGCATGGTACTATCATTACCCAACCTAATCTTCTATAATACCCTCCTTTATTATTTTCTCTCTTCATTTTTTTTATTTTTTTGTATAATATTGATGATGAAAATATTATGAAGGATACTTATATAGTTATATAGTTATATATGGATGTGCATGTGAATAAAAGTGGATAACTTTACAGCAACGTATTCATTCATTAATATTTGTAGGTGAATATAGATTAGATTAGATTAGATGGAGTATTAGTCTGGCATTGCAATGGGTTGAATAACTTTAGTATGTGTATCGAGCTACCGTACCTAATTAAAGGTGGTATTATAAATGCAATTTTGTAAAGTTGTTTTTTTTTCGTCTAACCAAAAGCGCACTTTGTCGCATTACAATAAAGGGGAGAAAGGATTTGAACTTGAAACTATTGTTCATAATACCTCCATCTTAACTACTAGATTAAGACATTTTCAGAGTAAAGTTGTTTTTGTATGTGGAAGGATTTATATCATTTATTGTAGATTATAGCTTCGACTCTCCATGCAAGAAATTTCCTCAAAGGCATGTGTTAAGTGCTTATTTTACATATATTTAGTAGCTTAATTAGGCTTATTTTGACTCCCCTTGATATGATTTTAGGCTAGTTTTGCATGGTTTCGTCATGTTTCGATATATACTACGCTTTGGTATGTTTTGTGTTTGTTTCAGGTCAAAACGAACCATCCTTGGAAAGGTATCCATGATAGGAGTGATGAGAAACGAGTTCCCGGACATTGGAATGAAGAACAAAGGCTTAGCTCCCATGAGCATAGAGATTGAAGTATTTTATGAAGAAGAGAAGTTAAGAAGATATCCCCCGGGC
>JAIUZE010028796.1:0-11751 GCA_022085475.1 Heliosperma pusillum
CCTCGCCTTTTAACAAAGTACAAATTTGTTCGATAAAATGTCATTTACACGAGAGCAGCAATTGGTAGACAACGAGCGCCTTTTAGTACACCATTGAAAGCTTCAGACATGTTAGTAGTTTTAATGTCATACCTGAAGCCCCCGTCATGGTGTATAGACCACTGGCGTAAAGGAATTTCACCTAAATACCGGCGAGCTTCTAAATTTAACTCTCCAACTTTAATTAAAGTAGACATCAAACTTCTTCTTTTAGTGTTGATCTGCTGCTCGACCAAACAAGTTTTTCAAGTGTGTATTTTTAAAGCGAGTATTGATATTAGAAGCTAGATGTCGCACACAAAATCTATGGTGTGCAAAAGGCTCCTCCTGATAAGTGAATATTTGTATGATTTTAATCCCCAATTTAGCTCGGTTTTGTATGTCATTTGTGCTTTGTTAAGCCATTTTGTGAGCTAATATCGTCTTCTAGGCGAATTCCATGTTTTAACCTGTTTTGTTGGGAAAGTGACGTTTCTACGCCTTTTTTCTATATTTCCGAGGATTTGCCTAGAACCCGACCATTTGAGAAGCGAGCTTGACCAAGTCAAAGGCATTTCAAGAAGGTTCACTGATTCAAAAGAAAGAAGAACTAAAGACGATTTCGCGGTTGTCAAAAGATCGATCAAACAAGCGAAGCAATCGACCTTCTACCTCAAATCCTATCATCAAACCCGACCCAAGAGGTCAAGGGGGATAATGAAAGTCAAGTCATATGCAAGGGGAGATGAAACGGAAGTCAATGTACCAAGATTACAACTTACCCGATCGGGTAAGTGGTGTACCCGATCGGGGATGTCTGCTGATCCGAGCTTTTGCTTCGACTTCCTCCTTTTTGTCCTATGTGATCAATGCATGACCCCTCCCCCACGAAACCCTACTGCTATATAAAGAGAGCCTCAGCCACACTTCTCAACACATCTCTCCATACTTCACTTCTCTTCTCTTCTTACATTTCTCTTTAGGTTAGAAACCCTAGATTAGGAGGAGAGAAACCTAGCCTCTCTTCTCTTGTCTAGATCATTTTCTTCTTCCTTTTTGTCCTTAGTTTCTTAGTTTATTTCTGTCTTTTCTATATCAAATCCTTAGCCTATATCAATAAGAATTTCATCCTTGTAATCTACTTTAAGTGGTTCAAGCGTTGTAATTCGTGGAACGACTATTTTATGCAAGAAATTTCTGTTATCATTATCATTATCATCGTTGATCGTCATCTAGGTATTCCTATTTTATCTTTTGTTTTAAGTTTTCATGTTTCCCATTTGATTGTTATTTCCTTTATATGCTATTGTATGTTCAATTTCAATATCGTTGTAATCGTTTCACTTCATTAGATTGTCAATATAGCGTCGTTATTATCGCCAATTAAAGAGTCTTAAAATATTGTCAAAACCAAATAAACATGTCTATCCTAGTTTTTATTATTAACATCATCTTAGGTTTAAACAATACCATGAGTAAGTAGTCACCTTTCTAGGGTGTAGGATAGCCATGTTAGGTTAATTAAAAGATGAAAATTGGATAAATAAATTGTGCCTTTAAAACGTTGTGTCTATGCATGTTTGGATTGTAACGATAGTTAACGATTTCTGGCCAAAATCATTGGCTAAAATGGAATTCTTTTCCAAGGTAGAAATACGTGAATTGAATAGACAAAGCATGACATGGTATATTAAGACCTAGTAAATTGCCTAAAAGCATGCTAGACCATCTGATCTATGATTGTAATGAACACATCATTCTTACGAACTCGCAATGAATTATTTGCATGTCCTAAATCCAATTTCATCAATATGTTAACCTACATATGTGAACCTACTTCCCTAGATTCTTTTTATCATTGTTAATTCATTATCTGCTTTATTGTTTTCGTTTTGATTTGCTTTTATTTTGTTTTCATTTATGCTTTTTATTAGTTTAGAAATCAAAACCCAGATACTCGTTAGATAAGATTTAATTGCAAGACATTTCACATCCTGTAGGAAACACCATCTCCCGGAGGATCGACCCCTACTTCCCTAATTACATTAATTTGTTATTAGCCTAGTCTGGGTAATTATCTTTGACCAGGGCTTGCGACAGGCCCGATCACCTCCCATCCACTCCTATCTTCGTTCATTGCTTTTAGGATGCCTACATGTCGATCTGAAATGACACAAATGCCTACCCTATGAGTAATTGATTGTCTTATACAAGCAAGAAACCAAGGCCAACTATCACCATTTCTCACTTTCAACAATGGCAAATGCAAGAGAAAACAATTGGTTATTATCATCAATTCCCATGGCAATTAGTAACGTCCCCTTATATTTACCATAAAGATGAGTTTCGACTATACTTATAAGTGGGCGACAATGTTTAAAACCCTCAATGAAAGGACTAAATGCCCAAAACACTCTCTGAAACAAAAGGACATAAGGATTTGAAGTCGAGAGCAAACACCAATGTACCACACTTCCGGAATTTGATTCCTAAAGAGCTTGCATGCATTTAGGTAGCTTTTCATAAGATTTCTCCCCGTCACCGAATACATCAGCAATTTCCTTCTACTTGGCTAGCCATGCTCTCTTGTATATAATAGTGCAGTGAAACTTGTCTCTGGTTATTTCAATTATAGCACGGACTTTCAAAGAAGGATATGCCCTTATCAGTTGTTTGATGGTATTGTTCAGAAAATCAGAGGTAAGAAGCGGATGGTTATGTAAGCTTACATTAACAACACAGTTACTTGAGTGTGGACCGTTGTACCGGACAATTCAATAAATTTGAAGGTCTTTAATCTTTGTTGCTCGTAGCCTCCAAGAACATTTACATTCTTTCTTTTTCACACATTCAACCACGTCTTTCGTAGAGTCCACCTCTATAACTCGAAATGACTTATTTCTGGTTACGGAGTATAATTTCACAATGTCTTTCAATTGGTATTGTGTGTCAAACTCTTGACCGACGAAAAGTTCACCATCTATGACAAAAGAATTGTTACCTAACCAACTCCTCCATGAACTAAAATGTTGGGTATCAACTTCTGAAACTTTATTAAAATCGAAACACGCTGCGATAGACTTCACGGCATTATTATTAGCTTCTTTAGTAGCATCATCTTCATCGTCATCACTATCATTTCCTTTAGAGGTCATAACCAAAAAAAGCAGCATTATTGACGTCCAAAGTGTTGTTAACATGATTCGAAAATGGAAAATTGAACTCGGAAGTATGATCTTCTACATAGTGATCATCGGTTAGCATCCTTGTAAATAAATCACTAGTGGGATTCTCCATAACCTATATTATATAAGAGTGAATAATCTTTTATCTTTGAGTAATCAATACATTCAAAAAATTCTATAATAATTTAATGGTCTAAGTGTCTAACATAGTTACCAAATACCTTGTACATGTAGGGAATGCTTATTGTATGCATGATTAGAACACAACAAAAACGCTAATCACCACTAAACTAGCATAGAATATACATATAGCATGTCATTAACTAAATTAATGGTACTGAGATTACTAAACTTATACATGCCACACTATATTCAACTTTGACACTAGAGTTTGCTATAAGAAATCATATTGTCTAATCAAACCCATCTTATATTCCATAAACAAATCAACAAGGACTAAAACGGAACAAAAAAACACCAAATTGTAGGAGTAAGACCGTAAGATTATAAGAACGTGATTTCACATTGAAATTGTAAGAGTAATCACGTATACATTGAAAATTGCAAAAGGTAGAAAAAATTGTAAAAGAGAAAAAAAAGTACCTGATTGAAGTATTGCAATGTAGTTGAGGCAAATTTTGTTGTTTAGGGTTTATCAGTTTAGGAATTATTACGCTTATTTTAAGTAGTTGAAATTTTTTTGGGATGTGTTTTACCAAACCTTTGGTGTGGTTTATCCAATCCTATTTGGACCATATGGTGGGAAATACTTTTAAAATAGCTATATATTGGAAAATAAATTTTATACCCCCATTATCCAGGAAAAACACCCGTTAGTTTGAGGGTGTATTAATCACTTTTTTTTACTCTAATTATTTCTTATTTACTTTAGAGTTCGCCTAGGACACCAGAATATCGAACCACGAACTAAGAAAGGCATGAGAAAAAGGCCCAGCTCCAACTACTTCTTCGTAAGTGAGGTACTTTTTTCGGTTTGAATAGGGGATCTCCCCGCCTTTTGTCCATTCGTAAGGTGTGAAATGATCCAAAAACCCAAAAATGAATGAATCAAAACTCGTTTTTTTAGAACTCAACTGAGACAGTTTATTATGCTAGAGGCATCACGCCTTATTGTAGCTCCTCTGGCTGTCTCGCGCCTAAATAGGAGCCTCATGTTCCTCTTCAAGTTTCCTTTCTTTATCCTTGTCACTTCTTTCTTTTATTTCCCTTTCTATATTTTTCATTTTAGCATAAATCATACTTAGTCATAATGAAATTCATCATTGACTCATATACCATATCGGTTAAATCCGAGTTCAATGAGATATATTGGCTAATTACAAGAAAATAAAATCAACTTTTGGTTCGAATTCTTTTATTTTCACTTCTTTTTTTATCGTTTTTATGTTTGACATAAGCAATATTTTAGCCATGGCCAAATGTCACCCTTGGTCTCATCATCCCATGTCGATTAAATTCGAGTACGATGACAAGTCGGGTAAATATAAATAACCCGTCATAATACCTTACTCGAGTCATTCTTTCCCTTTCCTTTTTTACCATTTCAAAACTATTTTGTCAAGGTTGCAAATTTACTTCATACTTCCGATTTTTATGCAAATATGATATTACTTACATAATAAATAATGTATCGAGCATCCAAGAAACATCCTCATTTATTCTTTCCAGCACTTTTTTTCCTTCTTTTGCGACTTTTCTATTTTCTAGAAGGCGCCCTTCTAGCAGCAAGGGTCCTCGCGCCTAAAGAGGCTGCCTCTTTGCCTCTTTGGAAGTCTGACAATGGCCAGTAATAGATCAATGGAGCTCGCGCCTCTTTAAGGCTTGGTTAGGTGGCTCAAGCCTCTTATGGCTCTCAGATGCATTATTTTCCTCTTAATCACTTATTTACAACGTCTCCTGATTACGATTAAACCCTGAATGTATCGTGGGGCAGATTAGTGAGTGAAGAATTTTTTCACCCACTTTCTTGTCTTATTTTACATTTTTCTCATTTTATTTTTTTACCATTCATTTCTTTTGAAATCATATCAAGTTTCATATGTTTGATTTTGTAAATGGATGTTTAATTTCCCGTTTTTTCATGCTAATCATTTTCAAACACAACTTCGACGTTAACTTCTTGTACATGCTTAAATCAACCGACTTGGTCAGCGTTCACACGTTAGGTCAAACCAATAGATGTGCATTCATGCATTTGACCCTTTTTATCAATTTCTCACTTAACGACCACGATTGATTAGTAGAGGCTGCCTTGAGCGGGCTGGATTAAGTGTTCGATTAAAATAGCTTCCCAATATACCCCCTCACCCCTTCCTTAGGAACTTTGGATAAAGGATGCTCGTATCCTTGGCAAAAGAGAGTCATTCTAGATATAGGATGCTAAGCGGAATTAGTCTTTATTGTTAGTATCTATACCAGCGTTGTATTGTGCTTCGTTAAGCCGAGATATAAAGTTGATTCAAACGGTTTCCAAGTACCCCATAATTAGTTGGAGAAGACTATATTCAATCACACATCTGCTCGTTTCGAGACCTTCATCAAGACGAAACCAACCGAGCTAAAACAATCTGGTCTACAAAAGCAATACGTAATCTAGCATGTGGATTTTAGACCACCGTATGCAGGTGCACGCGCGGGCGGATGACATTGGGATGAGATTGACATCGAGCCGAGAGTCTAACTTGATTTTTTGATAGTTTTGATGGATAGACTTATTTATACTTCCGCTGTTAGTTTTGGATTGTAATTTTGTGATTTTGGTTTGTAATCACTAAACTTTGGACTTTATCTTAACTTGTTTCATAATTGTGGTTTTTGATGCATTATCTCGGGTAACCAATATGATAGAATCCCTATTTTACTTGGCCAGGTAAATAAGGGTGTTACAATCCGTCCCCACCAGAAACCTTAGGATCATCAATGTTTAAGATGAGGTGCAGAACATGGTCGTGTCGCTTGTCACCACTACCATTGATAAGGTTAAAGTCGCGTCACCTTAATCAAAGTAAACCTAATTCACAACTAACTAATAGTCAGCGGTAAGCAAGGTATCGAATCCACAGGGAGGCGGTAGTATTCCAATCTGTTAAACTAGGTTTGTCTCTAAAGTAAAAATTTCGGGGTTTGAATTGTGGTTTCTAAACTAATAGCAATTAATAACATTAACTAATAGCAAACAATAACAACTAATAGTAATAACAACTAATAATAAGTAATAACAACTAATAATAAAAGATTGAAAACAATAAGATTAAAAGTCTAGGGTCTCAGGTTCACTAGGATTATTATTCAGGGATAGGGATGAAATCAACTATGATGCAATAAAGTTATCTAAGGCCACAAGATCGGTCGATTCAATTATGCTCTTTAGATCTACAATTTAACATGCGATCGCTATCATTAAACGAGCTCTATTCAATTATCGTAGCCTATCTTAGTCTTAACCCGGTCGGTGTCAATCCTAATTCGCGAGACTAGTTAATTAATCCTGGCCAGTAATCAAACAACTAGAATTAAAACGATAATCAACCGATAACCATGCAATTGCAATTCAATTAATTAATCTACCCCTTCTAACAATCTTAGATCCCCTTTCAACCCTAGAAAGGAAATTAGCTACTCATAACAATATAAACAACAACAATAATAATTAAAGTAAACATGATTAACAATTATGAAAGGATGAACAAAGAATAATTAAAGAACTAGAAGGCAATTAAATTGAATAACGAAGAAAGATTGAAAAATACCGATTACAAGTTGAACTAAAGACAATCGTCTTTGATGAATAAAATCCAGAGGCAAAGAAAGCTAAATTAGGTTTTCTAATATTAAAGCATTCAAGCATGAAAAGCATGAAAAAGCATTAAAAAGCATGTCTAATTATGAAAGACGAGCTTTCTTTTTATAATACAAAAGTCTAATTAATTAGGTTAAAGTTTAGGAAAATATTAGAAAGCCGCCGAAATATTGGGTTGCTCGATCGAGCAAAGTGATTCTACTCGATCGAGCATGACCACAGTGCGACTCGATCGAGCAAAGCCCTTATGCTCGGTCGAGCAGCCCTTTAAAATGGATTATTTCTTGATTTTCTTCATTTCTTCTCTTTCTTTCTCGATTTGTGTGCCTAACCTTCTACGATCCAACTCCGCCATTCTTCATATCTACTCAAAAAACTCCAAATGCAACCAATCTGCATTAAAACATAACAGAAGCGGTAGAATCTATATTCTAGCTAAAATAGCATAGAAATAAGCAAGGAAAGAAGGTAAATCGAGTTAAATGCAACTAAGGGAAGCATAAAATATGTGTATAAATAATGATCATCAAACTCCCCCAAACCAATCCTTTGCTTGTCCCTAAGCAAAGCACTCGACACATACAAAGACAAACATACAAATGGTGAATGAAAAACTCAAAGCTAATGTTAAAGCACATACAAATCCCAAGCTATCCATATCTATAACAAAGTAATGACCAAGTTGTACCAATAAAACAAATTCAAAGGCACGGGAAAGTAGAAAACGCAGCTCATAATCCAAGATTTTACATGATACCGTAGTATAGACAAAAACCAAATACCTTTCAATCTTGCAAGGCTCAATTTGTCGGATTCTCGCGGATTCACTCATGCACTCATAAGTTTATGTAAGGGTGAGTTTTGTGAAGATAGAAAGAAATAGAAACACTCACTCAACTTATGAAACATGCATGCATTCTAATGTGATAGTAATTTCCCCAACAAATACGCATTCGCTATAAAGCACATGAATCAGGACAAAAAGGGGGGTTAATGGGTGAAGGTATAGAAGTGGATTGTACCAAGGCACGTTTGGGAATGTAGGGCTAAGACCGGTAGTCGCAGCGACACTTACCAAAACAAATCTACAAGACTAGCACAAACCAACACCGACTAGAGAAATCATCTTAAACTTTGACAACGCAAGAGAGATATCGATATTGCTCTCTGAAAAGTGCATTAGACTCTAGTATATATAATCCCTTTCATTATCCCTTGAACAATTCAATGAAGCAACAAATTTTCCTTCTTTTTTCTCTTTTTTCTTTTTTCTTCTTTTCTTTTCAAATCTTTTTTTTTCTTTCTTCTTTTTCATTTTTTTTTTCTTTTCAGATCTTTTGTTTCACAACTTTTCTCAATCAAAGGGAATAAATGACACAATTGCCAACATACTTACTACACCTATTTGATATTCTTTTTGAGCAATCTCAACCCAACCATAGTAGACAAGTAGATAAGAAAAACATGCAACTGCGATGGTCCCGATAAGGTAGGCAAATTCTAGGAATGTAGCTTTTAGATAGGTTATAAAACAGGCTACAAAAGGCTCAAATTGGCTAAACATAGAGAACTCAATAATAAGGGTATAAAATCAAGTCTTTTTGGCTATGTGAGGCTTATTTGAACAGAAAGAACCGCCTTTCCTCATGCACTTATCAAACGAACGCGTATAGTATCAAGAAACGAATGTCACACTTATGCAATTTTGATGTTACACATTCCACAAGGAGTACCACACTCAAGCCTAAAGATAATGAGACCAGTTTATTGATGTTCCTGGCCTAGGAAGCTCTATAGACCTCAGAATTTTAAGTAGTTTACCAACAAAAATGCCCAAATCTAATTAGCATAAGGAATGTCAAAAACGGTCAAGACTTGTACTATGAACTTTGTTTTCAAAAATAGTAAGTCAAAACAATGTACATGTACAACTTATTTGGGATTCAAATGCAAAAACAATGCAAATTATCATCATTGTTATTCAATTCACGAAGACTCGACCTAATAAAATAAAGAACATGTTTTTGGATTTTGTAGTTTTTATGAATTTTTTTTTTAAAATAAACACACAGCGAAAATAAACACACAACATAAATAAAGACTCTTGGCGCCGTTATAAACACACGGCGCCAAATTTGATAAGGTTAAAGTCGCGTCACCTTAATCTAGAGGTGATCGTTTGCGGGCTTGGACGGACATGGGTCGGGCTTATCTTTGAAAAAATGTCCAGCGGGCCTAATATGCCTTGTCCAAGCCCGCTTAAGCGGTCTTACTAGGGTTGTCCATGTCCGCCTAATTTAAGCTAACGGCTTGTCTGTGGGCTTGCGGGCTTGAATGTAAAATATATTAAGTTAATTTTTTAATAAAATTCAGGCTAAAGTAGACTTACCATATATTCCGAATTAACCAAAACATCGCAAACGCAACTTAACATATACAAATTTTATAATTAAACATGATTATTTTGAAATTACAAGTCTCCAAAAAAAAAAGTAACGATATAAAAAAAATTATAACTACTTACTTATCGCTAATACAAATTTTATTTCATTTACTCTTCTTGTATATTTTTACTTTATTAGCTTTTTTTTATATGAAGCATAATTTTTTAATTTTATATATGTTTAGGGGGCTTGGCAGGCTTGTCCATGGGCTTCTTAATCATGTCTATATCCGCCCACGAAAAATAGCGGGCCGGGCTTGGCCCGTTCGTCAAATAATTTTTTTGATTTCTTCTTGTCCAAGCCCGCTTAAATAGCGGGTCAAACGGGTAGCGCCAAACGGGCCGGCCCAAAGTTGATCAGCTCTACCTTAATCAAAGTAAACCTAATTCACAACTAACTAATAGTCAGCGGTAAGCAAGGTATCGAATCCATAGGGAGGCGGTAGTATTCCAATCTGTTAAACTAGGTTTGTCTCTAAAGTAACAATTTCGGGGTTTGAATTGTGGTTTCTAAACTAAAAGCAATTAATAACAATAACTTATAGCAAACAATAACAACTAATAGTAATAACAACTACTAATAATAAAAGATTGAAAACAATAAGATTAAAAGTCTAGGGTCTCAGGTTCACTAGGATTATTATTCAGGGATAGGGATGAAATCAACTATCATGCAATAAAGTTATCTAAGGCCACAAGATCGGTCGATTCAATTATGCCCTTTAGATCTACAATTTAACATGCGATCGCTATCATTAAACCAACTCTATTCAATTATCGTAGCCTATCTTAGTCTTAACCCGGTCAGTGTCAATCCTAATTCGCGAGACTAGTTAATTAATCCTGGCCAGTAATCAAACAACTAGAATTAAAACGATAATCAAACGATAACCATACAATTGCAATTCAATTAATTAATCTACCCCTTCTAACAATCCTAGATCCCCTTTCAACCCTAGAAAGGAAATTAGCTACTCATAACAATATAAACAACAACAATAATAATTAAAGTAAACATGATTAACAATTATGAAAGGATGAACAAAGAATAATTAAAGAACTAGAAGGCAATTAAATTGAATAACGAAGAAAGATTGAAAAATACCGATTACAAGTTGAACTAAAGACAATCGTCTTTGATGAATAAAATCCAGAGGCAAAGAAAGCTAAATTAGGTTTTCTAATATTAAAGCATTCAAGCATGAAAAGCATGAAAAAGCATTAAAAAACATGTCTAATTATGAAAGACGAGCTTTCTTTTTATAATACAAAAGTCTAATTAATTAGGTTAAAGTTTAGGAAAATATTAGAAAGCCGCCGAAATATTGGGTTGCTCGATCGAGCAAAGTGATTCTACTCGATCGAGCATGACCACAGTGCGACTCGATCGAGCAAAGCCCTTATGCTCGGTCGAGCAGCCCTTTAAAATGGATTATTTCTTGATTTTCTTCATTACTTGTGACACCCTCAAATTTGCGGAAAGAAAAAAAATAATTTAAATAAATAAAATATGAGAATACGTTTCTAATAGGTTCACTTTAGTGAAAATCGGTACATTTTAAAACCGGAACCTACTATTAAATATATTCATCATAAGAAGGTGTCTTAAATAAAAAGGTTCATAACAAATACGGAAATAATATTATACAATAAAAATTATCTGAAACGGGAGACATATCTCCCGTATAAATACAGAAATAAAAGAGTGTATAATAATATACAATCCTAAGAACCGAATATAGGTCCAAGGTAAATACTTCGCTCGCTAGCTCGTCAATGTACCCAAATATGCATCACCACCTGTTCGACCGCATTAAATATAAACACGGAAGCCACAGTCAGTGGGGAGTAACTCCGAGTCCTCCCAGCCACGAAATGTCAAGTTTAATAAAACATGAATACATAAAAGCAATGTATATGGACAATACAAAACTTTAACATATATGATATGCTTTTCATGTTATGAAACAGATAACTAACAAATAACCTAGCATGTGAAAGCTATCATGTGAAACCGATAATAAACTATAACTCGAGGTAGGGAAGCTGGTATGCTAGATCAGAGGTTCCTCTCAGAAACATGGCCGTGATACACTCAAACCCTAATCAACACGTAATCATGTGAATCAGTTAACAACCGGTAATCCAAACTCTATCACCCTTAGCCGGCTTGCATCTCACCTTCTAAGATTCATAGAATCATACAAACATGAAAGACCAATACTTCTACAAACAGGCATAAGTTCTTAGTACAGTCAATAGTCGACTTCTGTAACTCGAGGCTA